>JAMKQA010001330.1:0-20802 GCA_024699735.1 Posidonia australis
TGCAAATTTGTTAAACCTTGGGGAAAGATTTGCAATTTGTCACTAGTTTGTCCTATTTTTTTTTTATGTTTTTATTTTTTTATTAACCAAAAGGGGGAGGAAAACATGTCTCTAATCTCCTAAACATGGCAAGTGCAAAAGGGGAAGAAAACACCCAAGCAAATACCAATCAACAAACAAAAAGCATGCACATGTTATGTGTGAAAGTGGTGACATAGCAAATGTGTAAAAAGAAAACACCCATCAGACAAAAGGCATGCATAAAATGTAAAGAAGATACAACTTATGTTACCAAGGGACAGCTGAAGCAAAGCATGGGAAATAAACAAGCGGAAAACCCAAAGTAAACGAAAAAACCCAAAACGAAAGCCGGGATCTGGTTATCCCCAGCAGAGTCGCCAGTTCCTTGTAACCTCAATTTGAATCAAACCAATCATTGCTGAATAAACCACAAGTCCACAACCTATTTTATACCATTAACAACACAAACAAACATTTCAGAATTCAAATAAAAATTAACCTCCTCAAGTCATCAGCTCATTACAAATTCAAATAAAAAATAGAAAAAAATAAGCATTCCTCTGTAAAACACTGTTACCATAGAAAAATTTCCAGATTCAAAAGGCAAAGTTCGAATCCTCCTCATCGACCAAAAACATGAGAAGAAGACCAAATCCCCATGACCAGTGACAGAACAATGAGAAACAAGGATCCATCTTTCCGTTATCAAAACAAGGAACCATCATTCAGGTCACAAGCCATGAAACCGCAGACACATCAACCAAAACAGCACCAAATCCAACAGAAACAACAACAATGGGAACTCAAAAGACTGAACAGAAGAAACAAAACGTACGTACCAAAAAACCCCAGAAGGCAGGGAAGCAGCACAAGCTGTTAAAGGCAAAGAAAAAGGAGGAGTGGGAGATAGAGACAGCCAGAGTCGGAGTGTTTAGGGATCACCGGATGGGGAGCCTAAGGAGGAGAGTGATCGTCGATCGAGGAGAAGAGCCACTACCGACTGAGTGATCGTCGATGGAGGAGGACTTGAGGAGCACGATCGGGAGAGAGTTGGAGCCAAGAGTGAGGAGGACTGGAGCATGGAAAAGGAGGAGGCTGAGCTGCTGAGGATAGGAAGAGGACGACGACTGCCGACTGTCGAGTGCCGTCTGGAGAAGAAGAAGTCGAGAAGAGGAAGAGGACTTAAGGTTTAGTACTTTAGGCATTTAGTATTTATATAATGTAACTATATATATATATAATGTAAAATTATATTAATAAGATTTAGAATTTCTATAATTAAGGTATATATATATATATTATATTTTATATTTATATAGTTAATGTAAAATTACTATAATAACCCTTATATAATGGGTAAATGGGTAAACGGGTGACGGGTAGATTAAGACCCTTACCCGTACCATATGAGACCATAGGTAAAGCGGGTGGTGGGTAAATGGGTAATGGGTTTAAAAAATGTTAACCTTACCCTTATAAAATGGGGTGGGTCTGGGAGGGATGCAGGTAAATACCCTCCCCATTTACAAGCCTACATGCCGGTGACAGCCTCGAGCATGGCACAAAAGGCCAAATGCGCGAGGACCAGCGAAGTCACGTTAAAAAGCGATAAAAACAATGATAAAATGTAGGAGTCGCCACCTACTCTACCTGAAAACGAGAGATGAGGAAAATCGCTTTAAAACACTAAAATTATACAATAAACCCAATGGAAAAAAGGTCAATCATGAACCATAAAATGGGTAAGAATCCCTGTTACGCAAGGGGAAGGTATTAGACACCCCCGTGCGCCCGAGAAATCAGTCTTTCATGGGTATCCCGTTTACTTATATGAAAATATTGGCTTTTCAGCCTGTTTATGTACGCCTGGGGGCGATATGCAATGCGATGCTATATGCAAGTGGTGCCTTATGCTAAACATGGGTAAAAGGACTATGGGGTGTGCCCTAATGCTCTGAAAGATCACTCAAGGCATGGACCGAATATCGGTGCAAAGATATTGCACAAACATAACCATAGATCCAGTAATATCGAGTGGTTAACATCCTCGCTTTGCTACATTCAAAACCTAAGCAATCATGTATAAAAGAGGATGAAATCAGACTAGAGTCATCCTGATATTTCCAGGAGGACACCCAAAGAAAACCAAAAGCAAAGCAAATCAGGAACCATATTAAATATCATGCCAAAAGTCACTGTTGGTGCACTGAAACAAGCAAGTGCGCCTGTTTGGTGCACCAGAAATGTGCTCCTATTAGGTGCGCCACCTATGTGCTCCACTAAAGTGTGCTAACAATGTGTGTCACTAAAGTGAGACTCAGAAATCACAGAGCAACCAAACTGATATGTTATGCAATATAAAATCTTATAAATATGCTTAAGACCTCTGAATATGCACCCTAGACCTCTAGAAAACCTGATCACATATAGATTCATCTCTTTTCCATAAAGCCATAATAGGAAGAATGAACCCAAGACACCATGACATGGGTCTTGTACTCAAGGGTAATAAGCCTCACACAAGACCACATACTTCTACTTAGATGGAAATCAAGAAGTTAGGTCTAATGCACAAAGCCAGCACCAAAGCACATGCAAGAAGAAGAACATAGATGCATACAACAAAAAGGGAAATGAACCCATTAAGCCATTCCTATTGCATCAAGAATATGAATAGAACACAGACCCACCAAATATTGCATATCTCTAAGATTCAGTAAAAAAGACAACAAAGGCAAGCATATATCTCATCCAACAATACAAGAGCATAGCATGATTGGTATGGTGGCATAAAGGTCATAATCCATATGAATATCATGCTCTAAAAAAGTGATCCAATAAGTATCTCCTATGAACCCATATTCATGAAAGGAAATCTAGCTATGAGTAAGTCTAGATGCCTATCTGTTGGTGTGCTCTTGTACTTTTCCACAAGTCGCTCGAGATGACCTTGACGGCTGAAGAAAACAGGGATCTCCTTCCTCCCAAATGGCCTCCAAGTGATGCAAAAGAAGGGACTTTTTGAAAGCTATGGATGAAGGGGCTTTTCCTATGCTAGGTGGATGATCTCCTACTCAAGGGTGAGTGTTCTTGGCTCTGGATAAAGCTAGGACGTGGGTGTTTGTGCTTGAAACAAAGGCTCTTCTTTTCTCTCTTCTTCCAACCCCTTCTCCCAATGACTACCAAGAGTTTATATAGGGAGTGCTTGGAAGTTCTAAAGGCTCAAGAAACCAAGAGACCTCCCCTAAGACCAAGAGGTATGATCGTTATGCTGATAATAAACGAAAGTTATAGCAGATTATGGGTATAATGATTGAAGTTTTGCTAGGCAAATGAACAGCCTGTGACCTGGAATAGAGCTGGTGCACCACCTATGTGCGCCAGCTAGGTGTGCCAGTGAGGTGCGCCTGGTTTGTGCGTCAAGTAGGTGTGCTAGGTATGTGCTCTAGTTTGGTGTGCTTATTTAGTGCTCCAATAAGATGTGCCATATTAACATGCTACAAGAATGCACCAGAAGGTGTGCCATCTAACTATATTGATCAAATGTACTAAGTAAGATGCTGGACTTAATTCTAGGATCTAGTCCATGACTCTAGGTTAGTTTGATGCACTTGGAGGATTCTGTTTGGGAAAGCAAGATCTGAATTCATCGCCACTGGATCCATCAACAAACTGCCTCAAAATCGGGGTGTCTACAGACGGCATCGACCTCCTTCTTATCCAAGCATCTCAAGAGCATTTAGTTATAGGATCTCCTGTACAAATGGCCAGCCCTGAGTACATAGCTTGATGCCAAGCGCTTCAATGTCCTTTCTTCTGTTGTTGACACCTGAGGAGGAAGGTTCCCGGTTTCTAGAAGATCCTTAATGTCATAGTACCACGGGAGCTCTTCCAGTGGATCTGCTTCCTCTATGCTCATGCAGTGTGTTGGTTGATCCATGCATGTAACTGACACATCCACTGCATGGTCTTCTGGTATCGAGAGCCAAGATGCTAAGGTTGCCAAGGCATCTGCGTAGGCATTCTTGGCCCTATCCATGAAGGAAAAATGAACCTCTTGGAACTCTGCCACGAGCTTCATCAGATGGGCATAGTATTGGATGAGCTTTTGATCCTTGGTCTTCCAATTGTCGTTGATCTGTGCAATAACCAACATGGCATTGCCATGTACTAGTAACTTGCGAACACCATGCTCCAAGGCCATTTGATGTCCCAAGATGCACGCCTCATATTCAGCTTCGTTATTTGTGCATTTAAAATTTAATTTCCTCGCGTAGGGAGTCATCTGGCCTTGGGGGGCTACCAGTATGGCGCCAATGCCCATTCCTCTTTTGTTCATTGCGCCATCAAAGTATAAGTGCCATTGATCCTTCTCCTTGACCATCTTTGGTTCGCTATCATTATCCTTGGCGAACAGCACATCCTCGTTTGGGAATTGAGTCCACAAGGGTTGATATTCTAGTATAAGTAGCTCGACCAGATGGTCTACCACTGCTTGTCCCTTTATGGATTTTTGTATGATGAAGGTGATGTCATATTGGGACAACAACACTTGTCACTTGACACACTGTCCTACAAGCACTGGCTTCTAGAGCAAATACTTCATAGGGTCGTGGCGACAAAGGAGCAGAACTAGGTATGCCATCATATAATGCCTTAGGCGTTGAGCTGCCCAGACGAAAGACAAGCAGACCTTCTCTATGGTAGTGTACCTGGCCTCGCAATCATTAAACTTCTTACTTAGATAATATATCGCCCTCTCCTTGCGACAAGATTCATCATGCTGGCCCAATACTGCTCCCATGGAATGTTGGGTTACAAATAGATAAAGGAGTAAGGGCCACCCTGGCTCTGGTGGGACCAAAACCGAAGGTCTGACTAACAACTGCTTGATCTTGTCAAAGGCTGCCTGACATTCTTTGTTCCAACCGATCTGTGCATTCTTCCTCAAGAGCTCGAAGATCGGTCGCAGATTGGTGTGTGTTGAGCTATGAATCGATTGATATATTGTAGGCGACCCAGCACTCCTCTAACTTCTTTCTCCGTAGCAGGGGAAGGCATGTCAATTATGGACCGGGCCTTAGCTAGATCGACCTCAATTCCCCTCTAGCTGATGATGTAGCCAAGTAGCTTGCCAGATGAAACCCCGAAGGCACATTTACTGGGGTTAAAGCGAAGCTTGTACTTGCGCAGACGATCGGATAGCTTCCTCAAGCAGGCTAGATGATCTTCGGGCTCTTTGGACTTAGCTATCATATCATCAACATAAACTTCGACCTCTTGGTGCATGAGGTTGTGAAATAGCACTATCATAGCTCTCTAATATGTAGCCCCTGCATTCTTGAGCCCAAATGGCATCACCTTGTAGCAGAAGACTCCCCACGAGGTGATGAATGATGTCTTCTCCATATCTTCTTCTGCCATCCTGATCTGATTATAGCCTGAGAATCCATCCATAAATGATAGCATTTTATGGCTGGCTGTATTGTCTACAAGGATATCAATGTGAGGTAACGGGAAATCGTCCTTGGGATTGGCCCGGTTGAGATCTCTATAATCAATACACATGCGAACCTATCCATCCTTCTTTAGGACTGAGACGACGTTTGCAAGCCATTCTGGGTATAGGACGACCTTGAGGAAGTCCACCTTATGCTACTTCATGATTTCCTCTTTAAGTTTGAGCAGCCACTGGGGTCGCCATCTTCTGAGCTTTTACTTGACAGGCTTGACATCTAGCTTCAATGGTAGAATGTGTACTGCTACCTCTATATCCAGACCGACCATGTCGCTATAACTCCAAGCGAAGACATCTATGTATTCCTTAAGGAAGGCAATGAATTCTGCCCTCACCTGCGGGGTGAGCTTAGCACTGATGCGCAACTCTTTGACATTGTCCGTGGTTCCGATGTTCACCAGCTCGATCTTTTCTTCCTCATGGAGATTCGAGCCTTCTGGGTCATTATCATGGTGCTGGAGCTCTACTGGCACGTCGTCATCTCCATGTGCACTGTTGTCATCCTCCTCCTCGTAGGCTACAAGCTCGGACAACACCTCCTTCTGAAAAGTAGGATCCGCTGTATTGAAGGTGCAAATCTGCTCTGATGCTTGGCCCTTTTGGCGCCGAAGGAGAGTTACACTGACTCTCATATTCTTGTACTGGCGGCAAGCAACCTCTGTGTCATTCTATTCTGTATCCTCTCTCGAGTCAAGTGCTTCTTGACTCTCCGATGCTACTTCTTCACTTATTGCTGACTTTTTTGGATGTTCTGGTTTTTCTAATTTTTTTTTGTTTTTCGGATTTTCTAATTTTTTTTGGATTTTCTTTGCTATTTACAAGGGGTACTGCTAATTGGAGACTGTCCTGTTACTGACTGATTAGAGTGACACCGCCTGCGTTCTTCCCTGAGCTCAACTCAAGGTCTTTTTTTTGGCCCCCAACTTGCGTAAGGTGAGGCTTAAGCTGCTGGTACCATCTAGACCCGCCTCTCGGCTGCTGGGTGATTAACTTGTCTAGTCTAAAGTAAGCAGACTCTTCTTCTTACTTCAGAACCATGACAGTGGAATGGTACTAAGTTTGCTGCAGCGAGGGAGGGGCTGCTTCAATCATCGCTTCATTGCCTTTCCGGCGCCTCACTTCCACTATGGTATCTTCTATCAAGACGTCGAGCTGCTCGTGAAATAGAACGTCCATGCTTTAGAGCACCTCGTCCATTTGTGCCTCTACAACTGCTCCCTCGTCCTCATCTGATGCGAGATCCACATAATACATAGCCTCTGGACCATCACTTGTGCATGTCGATGGTACTGCGCAGGGGTTAGTGCTCCACGACCATAATCGGATCTGGGCAGGCATTATCTAAGTCTGAGTGTGCTGGGAAAGAGGATCCACCACATGATTGCCCCAGCTAAACTTGATCATGTGATAGAGAGTCGACGGGATGACCTAATGCTTGTGGAGCCAAGGGCACCCAAGCAGGAGATTAAACAAAGGTTTAAGATCCACGACGTAGAATTCCACATCAAACTTAGCTGGGCCAATGACGAGGGGGATTACCAACAAGCCCAATGCATCGTGGTGCGTGTTGTCGAACAACATCATTCCCTTTACCGCTGGCACAATATCTTCGGCCTTGAATCCGAGTTTACTTGTTGTGCGCAAGGGGCAAACGTTCACGCTTGCACCGTTATCGACTAGGGTGAGGGGAATGCAGAAGTTCTTCAATTGTACCAATACGAAGAATGGCTGGTTGTGATTGATCCCTGCCGGAGGCAATTCTTGAGAAGTAAAGGAGATGACCTAGGGTGTGGCAATCATACTTACCATTGTTTCTAGGGCTGCAGGTTCTATGGTGGGGGCTACATGGGTAGCCTAGAAAACCAGGAGGAAGGCCTCTCGGTGCTCGGCCGAAGTGTGGATCAAGTCTCAAATGGAAATATCAGCCTTGACCTTCTTAAGTTGAGCAGTGATGTCGGCTACAGGCTTGGGTATGTTGGAAGAGGACTTTGTTAAGGCTTCCTCAGTGGTGGGCTTCACTGGCTGGCTTTCTAGCTGTGGTGGATCTACAATAGGTCGGGTTTGCTTAGGTTCAGGAGGTGGGGCTCTATATACCTACCCCGAATGTGTGACCTCTGCACACATCTCTACGGCATAGTCAAAGGGCATGCGATGGGTATTTTAGGTCAAATTAACGACCACAGGTGCCCTAGCGACCAACTCTGGATGAACAAGGGGTAGGCTTGCATCTGGTAAAATTGGTAGAGATACAGGACGTGGAGACTACGTGGTGGGATGAACTAGTAGAGTGGCAGGTGCTATAGATGGAGGGGATTGTGTTAGTAGGGTCACTGATGTGGTTGGTAGGGATGAGCGTGCTAGCAGGATTGCTGGAGCACCAGGTGAAGGTGGGTGTGCCAACGGGATTGCGAGATGTTCCGGTCTGGCGGTGAGTTGGATCATGTTCACTGTGGAGCTTAAACCCTCAAGAAAAGAGTGATACAAAGACTGTAGAAGCGGAGTAGACGAATCATGAATCAAATCTAAAGGGTCTAGAGTGGAAGCATTGGACCGGGTGAGAACGAGAACATGGATCTCAGAGGTCCCTAGCGCATCTGGTCGGCCGTGCTCAGGGAGAGGTTGGCTAACATTGCTAGGGGGATCAGGGACAGATGCTGATGCTTGTGTTTGCACCAATGCTGACTCCATCTGTTAGGTGTGAACGACAATGACCTTATGGTCAATCAAGTCCTGAATAGCATGCCGGAGCGTGAAGCAACTATCCATCGCATGCCCCACAGCACGATGGAAGTTGCAAAATAGGTCTGCTTTTTACCACCCTCATAGCGGATGCGGCGGTGGGCGAACCTCTGGAAACTTCAGGAGCAACTGTACCTTCAGGAGGACGACGCTCAAGGGCTCGACTAGAGGCGTGAAGCGGCGCTCTGGGCAGCGTGGTCGTGCATGACCTTGGTATGGTCTTGGCCTTGCTGGTGCGACGAGATACACTAGCTCGACGACAGTGGTGATGTGAGAGGTGTATGGTGCTCTACGCGTGGGTGCATAAACTAACTGTTGTTGAGCTGAGCATCCCGTGTCTACAGACACTGCAAGAGATCCAACGTATGCAACGGCATTCCTAGGGGATCCTTCCTCATATTGGCATTACTGTTTGCGCCATTGTTAGTGCTGCTACCACTTGTACCTTGGACAGAAGTAGGGGACGTGGCTTGTTTGGCGAATGCAGTGAGCGCGGGGAAGCTGCCACTACGCAGCGAACTCTCTACGCGAGCGCCAGTGTGAATTAGTGATGCAAAAGTGGTGATAGGCTGTATGCTAAGTAGGGCCCTGGTGGCTGGCTATGCTCCATGGATAACCATCTCAATGGATTCCTCATCAGAGGGTCTATGTCAAACTTGTGAAGCAAGAGCACGCCAGCGCCCAACATACTCTCCAAATGATTCATGGGGCTTCTGCTTGGTGGCGGAAAGTCCTCGTGCTTAGGGACCAAGTCGAGATTGAAGGAGTACTGTTCCAGGAACGCCTGGATGAGGTCGTTCCAAGTCTTTATCCGGGCCATATCTAAAGAGGTGAACCATTTCAGTGCAGGACCGATTAGACTCTTTTGGAAAAGACGAATCAATAACCTCTCGTCAGCCTCAAGCTGTGCGAGATCTCCATAATACGCCCTTAGATGCCAGATAGGGCAACCTTTACCATTGTATTTCTCAAAATCCGGGACTTGGAAGTTCTGTGGGAGAGTAGCCTCTAGGAAGTAGCAAGCTCTCGGAATTGGTAAGACTGACAGTCTCCTCCCTGCACTTGTCGAAGTGCTTTCTCAAGATCGCCCACCCTGGCATGGAGGGCATCTGGAGCTGCTGCCAATGAGGATGGTGCAGCTGGGATGGGTCCTGCATACGCCACATGGGTCACACCGAGGTGCTCCTCCGGATCCACCACCGCATCTGTTGGTGTCAGTGCACGATGGTCGGCGTACCCATGGGTTGGTGTAAAGTGTTGTGGGGTATATGTAGAAACATGGTTCTGATGCAAGAAGGGAGGGGTAGATGTATGATGTGCTAAGTGAGGTGCAAGCGGGGTATAGCTGCTGTCCCGAGGCGGATCTGGGGAATGAGACGTGCGGGTGCTATGCCTCTACCTAACCTAAAGGCTAGCCACTAGGTGCATAGGAGGGATGTTGTGCGGTGACTAGTAAGGAAGCAACAGTCGAAGTCGGTCTCGCCGCCATCGAAGTCGAAAGAAGCTGGGGCGATGGCCGAAGAGGTGGTGCAGTGGGTGTAACATGATATGCAAGGGACGACAACAAAGGGACCTCTGGAACCGCCTAAGGAGCAACAAAAGCTGGAAGAATATAGAAAGCCATGCCCTGAAGCTTTTGAGCAAGCTCAAGAAACTGTTGGGCGTGGAGGACGCGAGACCCGTCGGTAGTAGTACCGGAGGCCACAGTAAAATGTGTAGAGGATCCAAGTGGTGGTTGGACTTCAAACTGTCCAGCAGAGAGAGATCTTATCAGAGATGTCGCTGTAGATGGCCGGGTGCCAAAAGTGGTAGGTCCAGCCAGAGGATAAGACAGAGGCAGGATCTCTGGAATGTGTGTGGTCGTCACAGTGACGGCCTGGATGACTGGCTTTGTAGTGGAGTGAGCTTGCTAGTTTCCGTTACCCGAGGAATTCCCGAGCATCAGGAAATGGTTGTCAAGAGGAGTGACAAAGGCAGAAGAAATCAGTGTCAAAGGAGAGACTGGGGAGGCAGTCACCTCAGGAGCAGCAGAAATCAAAGGCTCACCAAGACACTGGGCCATGGTGGAATGGGAGCGAGTGAGAATCGAACTGCAACGATAAGGCAAAGGATGGGTCCTAGGATGAGTTATTGTCGATAGCGATGAGTAACTCAGGAAAGGTTGGGCGAGATCTATCACCAAAGGGGAAATAGAAAACAAGGACGCTCGAGCTCCGACAGAGGAACTCGCACGTTAACCTGTAAGAAAAAAAAATAGGCATCAAGGAAACCTGATGTGAGTAGAACAAGACATATATGCAATGTTATTAGGGTGGCATGAATGCACATGCGTATGGATGCAACTATTATGCGCTCTCTCACCATCTATGTGTGTTCTAGCAAGCTATCTACTCCAGACTCTCTCAGGGGTATATGGGTCTCTGACTCAAGGCAAGAAAGTAAGGTCCCCACTCTAAATCCTGGCCAAAGCGCAGGTGGTGAACGAGTGGTGCGTTGGTGGCCTCGTCTTCTACAGTAGCATATAGTTGTACCCTCTACTAGTACTGACACGATCCCAGACAAGAGGGGACAAACTAGCAACACGTCCTATGCCAAAGCCATAGAATGGGCTACCAGAATTGTCTTTCACAAACTGTAGGTGGACTCAGGGGAGAAGAATGCATGCACCTATATGAATGAATCATGCATTTATGCTTTTGTACCTTTTACTTGCATTTTATTAACCAGAGGGGTAAGAGTTCAAATTGGTCTCTAGTTTTACCATATTAATTGTTTCTCTGAGTTTGTGTGTTTTATTTTAAACTAGAAAGGGGAAACAAACATGTCACTACTCTCCTAGGCATGTCAAGTGCGACAAGGGAAGAAAACACACAAGTAAGGCAATCAAGCAAGCAAATAACAAGAAAAAGGCAAGATCATGGCATGTGCAAGTGTCATGGCATCATGATTGTGAAAAGAAAACATCCATCACATCAAAAGGCAAAGCATGTGAGTATGGTGACAGAACAAATGTGTAAAAGAAAGTGTGAAAGGCACACTAAGTAAGCAAACAATCACAAGCAAGGCAAACAAACAAGTGTGTGAAGCCAAAGCATCTAAAAGCAAGCGAAAAGACTAACCTGAAAGCCGAAATCTGGTACTCTCCAATAGAGTTGCCAGTTTCTGTGACCATGCCCGGCCCAGGGATCTGACGCGGAGTCGCACCAGAGGGAGGAGGCCACAGCCATGCCAAGATGTCAAAGGCGCAAGATAAGATAAGATGAATAAAAAATCGGAGTCGCCACCTAGCCTTTTAAGGGAAAGATGAGGAAAACCACAAACAAACCACAAAAGTATGGATGCATGAAATGTAAATGAAAAGGCCAAATGTCTACAAACCAGAGGAAGGGTAAGGATTCCTATTACGCACGAAGAATGTGTTAGGCACCCCCGCACGCTCGAGAAACTCAGTCTTTCTAGTCCAATTCGCTTGCTAGTGGTTGAATGAATGCTTACTGTGCCTAGATTATGCTCTAATTATGCTAAGATGAATGCCAAGACAAGACTAGATGGACGTGCAAGATGGTATGCGAAAACTGCGAAGGAATCCACATGAAATATCACAATCATGAAAAACGACACGACAAAGAAAATCACAGGAAATGACAAGGGTTTTGGCGAGAATGGCTCGAAAAATCATACAAGCCTCAAGAAGGTTAATAATTCAACTAACTCAGGTCATCGGAGTCATAGAAAACATAACGGAAATCAAGACGAAAAAACTGGGAAGAAGTCCGTGCAAAATAGGTAAATCGAGACATGTGAAGAAATTCACATAAAATGACGACGTTTTTTGAAAGAATGCTCTGGAAAACCACACTAACATCTAGAGCATCAAAAATGCAATATACCCAAATCATTAGAATCGCGAAAAACATCACGAATACCCGAAAGGAAAAATTGCAAAGAAGTCTGCATAAAACAGGCAAACGAGGACATGTGAAGAAAATCACATAAAATGATAGCGTTTTGGGTAAGAATGCTCGGTAAAACCATATCGATATCAAAATATCAATAGTGGGGCCAACCCAAGTCATTGGAATCATAGAAAAAGTCATAAAAATCAAAAAGGAGAAATAATCCACAAGTGGGCCAATGTGGGCCTTTGGATCAGTTAATGTATGCCCTCAGGTGATGAAATCCAAATCAAATCGAAAAAAACCGAAAATATGGAATAAAGGGAGTCAAATCAAATATCAAACGAAGGAATCCGAAGACAGGTAGGAGAAAAATCTATGGAAAAACACATGAGATGTAAACTTATTCAAGAAGGATGGACTGATGTGCAAATGCAGCGAAAACCATGTAGAATGCATGAAAATGTACCTAAATGGGTAAAGGATACTAAGGAATGATTCGGATAGAGATTATGCATGACTTGGTGCAATAACTAACATGCATGTGCATGAATTGATGACACAGGGGCAATTTGGTCATTTTAATGGTCAAATGTGATAAATGCATGTATAGGGATGATACATGGTCTAAAATATGCCAAAATGTCATGAAAATGTTGCTTTCAGGAAAACATGTAAAGGACAAGGTCTTAAAAACAATAAAATGATGTAAACACAATAAGGGACAAGTACAATGACCAAAAAGCAAAATTCTCAAAAAACGGTGAAAATCTAGATTAAAATACATTCAGAGACTTCTATCCTAGTGTGCGGATGATGGATCAAAGGAAAATGTGGCACTGAAATGTGTGAGAATTGCACCTAGATAATTTCCTTAAACTCAAGGTCTAATGTGCAAAATTCATAAAAAGGGGAAGATCATGGTTAAAATGTGCTCAGAAAGTCTTATCTTAATGCTAGGATGAAGGATTTAAAGAAATGTGGCTCTATGGTGTGACATGTGTGAAAATTGCACTTTTGGTAATTTCTTGAAAATTCAGGGTCTATTGTGCAAAATTCACACATAAAGTGCAAATCTGACTAAAATGTGAAATCAAAAATTCATTTATATTTCAAACATGATGAAAACTCTATTCAGGTGGTGATTTACAAGCACATGTGATCAATAAATGTGAAACATACCATGTCACGTCCCACACTTTCTGCAATAATTTAAAACAACTTAAACTACAGGAAAATTAAAGCTAAACAGTAGATATTAAACTACCAGGAACCTGTGTGTGCGGCTGGAAGACTCCAGACTATATGCACTACGCTAAACGTCTGCATGCCTGCACCTGCAAGCCAAAACACGAGGAAAAACGTATGAGTGATAAAAGTCACCCAGTACGCACCCCACGAAAACCATGGAAAACAAAACTATAATCAATTTTCCTTTTAAATTCATTTCACAAACTATTTTTCAAAACCATATAAACCAGGCCCACACTGGCCAAAACCACAATCGGGGCTCTACTAGCCCAAAGCCACAAGCAAAGGCCCTCAATGGCCAAAACAACACACAGTGAGTCGGGAAGCCCGGTGCTAGGCAACCTAACTCTGGCCACACGCAATCCATCAAGGAGCGACCACGGAGTTCTACACTGCAATGGTGAAGCCACCCTGTGCAGGAGCCATCACCATCCCATGATTTTCTCTACCTAGAGAACCCTCACAAAGCCAACCCCTCTTTGGGAAGGTTGTCCTACCTCTTAAGACGTTACCTACTACGGGGCACGTGTCCCACCCGTACTGGCCACCACAGGGTACGCCTCTTCATGGCGTCCTCCACACACAGTGCTCAGGAGAGAGTGTCATACCTCCACACCCGACGACACCTGAGCCTCAGTGCTCATAGTGACAGCAGGAGTATTATACCTCCCCGTCATGCCACAAGACACCTCAACCGGCGGACCACAACCCTAGCCTTGAGACAATAGTCAAGCAGTCTCATACCTCTAGGACCCGACGCCCCACAGACTTAGGTATCTCGGCCCCTCGACCTCAACCAGGGAGTCGCGCCCGACCACCCAAGAATGTCATCACATTCCCTGGTCCCGATGACATGGTCCCACATGTCTCGGCCCGCACACAGAAAACCAACAAAACATTTTTCCAAAACAGGCCAACTATTTCTTTGAAATCCATTTCCAAAACCTCGGCAAAGCGACTCGTTAGGTGTCCCAAGGGACCACCGCTGACGGCCCATAATCCCATCTTACAGGGACAAAACACAGCAATCCAGAAAGCCCTCGGAAAATACATTTTATAAACATAGTTGGGCCCTAATTTGGCATACCGAAAATCAGGTTCGGTATGCCGAAATCCACTGATTCGGCATGCCGTTCTGTCTCTGGTATGTCGAAATCCACTGATTCGGTCTACCGGGGTGATTCGGCAGGCCGAATCGACCAAAGGACCAATCTGACAGAAAAATGGTATACCGAATGAAATCGGTATACCGAAATTCACTAATTTGGTATGTTGTTTTCACTTTGGTATGTCGAATTCTACGATCCCAGAAAACAGCCCAAAACCCTACAGTCCGAAATCACCCCAACTGGGACCTCCGATTGGACCTGCTAAACAAATACCAAAAATCACGCATAAAAGATAAGATGTAGACGCTCGAGTCTACTCCAAATCCCAACAAACAAAACTAAAATCCATTCACCATGCATCAAGATATAAAATCGGAAAGGTAGAAGGGTCAAAATGACCCAAAATGCAATCACCGCCATAAATGTCCATAAATTCTCATAAAATCACAATAAATTATAGGAATGTAAATTTACCTAGATTTCATGCAACCCTATCAATTTCTACCATTTTCATGCTCTCTATTACATGATGTGGAGGTGTGTACCTGAGAATGCGCTCCGACAATTCTCCGGCCGACTCCGGCGACCACGACGCAACCACGGCTCCGGAAGCACTCCACTCGAGCTCCACACACCACCACGAGCCGCCGCACACCGTCGCCGGCCCTCGAGCACACCGAACAGAGAGGATGTCGCGGGGGAGGAGAAAACAAGGGGGAGAGCGAGAGAGGAAGAGAGAAAAGAGAGACGTGGGAGGGAGGAAGTGAGTGGAGGGAGAGAGAATGAGTGGAGGAAGGAGAGGAAGGATGTGTGCTCGGGACTAAGAGAATGTGCGGGGAGGAGAGAAGACTTGGGACGTGCATGGCAGAGGCTCTGAGCTTAAAAAGCCACACAGGAGTAGGTGGTCGTGTGCATGCAACCAGACAGCCACGTGCACACCAACACTCCCTCAACAACCAGCCTTGCCAGCCACCGCACGCACCCAACCACCCACCACAACCACGAGGCCAACTGCAAGCCTCAACCAAGGGCCCACGAACGTGGGCCCCATGCGGACCCCACACCTGGGCCCCACACAGACCCACACCTAGGCCCTACACGGGCCCCACATGCACCGTGCCACAATGCGCAGTGCCAACCACGCACAGGGACACGTAAAACAGAAGCCGGCCCACGAGGCCTAAGCCCAAAAGCACAAAATCGCACAACAGGAGTAGTAACACCCGTTCAAAAAATAAAATTCATAAAATGCAAATAATTACAAAATGAATTTTACGAGTGTTACATACCAAGATGTGATTTAAAATACAATTAAACCATGATTAATAATTTAAGAGAAGATTCAGAGGCCTGGACATAAATATTCATTTCCAGAAAACATTATGGATTGAGTTCAGGGGCTGACATGCAAGATTTCAAGACCAAAATGCAATAGAAATCAAATTTTTTACATGATTAGTGTAATAATGGATGACTTCAGGGTTATGGATGCAAATTTTACAAAGAAAACTCAATTTTAAAAGTTTTGAGGGCTCGGTACAAAACTTCAGGACTTAATTGCAAAGATAACATGAATGCAAGGGTCTAATTGTGAAGAAACAAACATTTATGGGACTGAAAATTATTTTAAAATTAAACAGGACAAATCATGCAATATTTACAAGAATAATAAAAGGAATAAAACTTATTTAAATCTCTAGGGGTTTAAACACAAAAATATAGGACGTAAATGTAAGGATCCAAGGACCTAAAAGTAAAAAAGCCTAAGACCACAGGACCTAGTCTAAAGAACTCCTCTTCGAAGTTCACCGGCGCCCGATCTCCGGCGAGGACTCCGGCGAGCCTTCGGCGGTGGCACAGCGACTGGAGGGCTCCAGCGACGACCCAGGAAACTGGAGGAAGGCACGGCGGAGCTTCCAAGGGCGGTGGGCAGGATTGGGAAGGCCTGAGATGCCTCCCCCACCTCTGACTCTAGCAAGCAACTGTCGACGTCGGAGAAGATAACGATGGAGTGGCTAGCGGTGCTCCAGAGACAGGAAGGCTGAGGCACGGGTTGAAGGAGCATCGAAGGAGCGCACGGAGGCTCCTGGTGGTGACAGCGGGATCTAGGGAGGTTTGAGGTGCTCCTCCCACCTCTAGCGCCGACGGCAGGAGTTGCAGCCGCAAGGGCGGAGCTCTGGAGACTGAGGCAATGACGAGTCTACGTGGGGGTGTTCGTGGCAAGGCGGCGGAGCTTCGTGGTGTGGTCACAAGCAGTGGGGGGCCGTTCGGAGTCTATAGGGGACTCGACAACAGCTAACGGTGGTGGGTCTATGGTCTATAGAGCGGCGGCAGCACTCTCAGGCATAAAAGGCCTGAAGAATCCCTCCTGAGTGTTGGGAACTCAAGGAGGAGGAGGAAGAAGAAGGAGGAGAGGCCCATGGGGGCCCCCGAACCAGGAGGTCTCTGGCCCCACCGATGGTGGTGAACCCACCACCGGAGGAGGAGGCAACGGCACACAGGAGGGGTTGTCCCCAGTGAAACACAACCAGAAGGCTAGGAGAGGACTCTACGGACCTAGAAGGATGCTGAATCAAAGCTAAAAGGGAGGGAAATACCTGGGAACAGTCGGGCTTTCCTCCGACGAGGCTCGACGACGACACTCTAGGTTGATGCTCCGGCGACGATGGGTGAGGCTTCTGGGGTTGTAAAAACTGAAGGGGGTGTTCTAGGTTTCACTGGGAGTTCGAGGGGTCTTCTCTGGGTTTCAAACAGGGGAAAAGGATCAGTCTCCAAACGATGGGTGAAGGGCTATCGGCTACGGGCTTTTCTCTGGCGAGGCATTCCAGGCCTTTGATCCTCCTCCGCAGTGGGTTTTTATCGCTGGAAGAGGGGTGGAAGTTGTGGAACGTGGCTGAAGGCAGTTGGTGTTACGTGGGGAAGAAGAGTGGGTGAGAGTGGATGCGATTTACGGTTGCCGGAATTATTTTCTCTGGCTTCTTAAGTTCCTGGTTAATATATGAATGAAATAGTGTTGGGCTTGTTAGGCTTGGGCCTGGAGATGGTTTTTGGATTTTTATTTTTTTATTTTTTTATTTTGTTTTGTTTTCGTGGTTTAATTTTGGATTAATTGATTATTAATGATTAATTTGAGATTTAGGATGGATTTATTTGTGTTTTAACCTTTTAAGTTGATTAAGGTTTTACTTGGTGATTTAAATTTAATTAAATGGATTACTTTAGTTTTAAATGGATTAAAATGGTTTTGGGTTTGATTAATTGATTAGGGTTTTGGGTTTTAATTAAGGGTTTTTTAGTTTAATTAGGGTTTTTGTGTTTTAATTAGAATTTTGAGTTTAATTTAGGGTTTTTAGATTTTAATCATGGTTTTTATTTTAATTAGGGTTTTTGGGATTTTAATTAAAGTTTTGAGTTTAGATTAGGGTTTTTAGCTTCTTCTTTTTTTATACCTGGAAAACAACGGGCCCCAGGAGACCCCAAAATATTATAACAAAGGAAATCCTGATTACAGCAAAGAATGGGCTACTGCCGCCTGGACCGAATGTAAGGCAGCCCAGCCCTTTCCAAACAAACCGTCCCGTGCAAAAAATTTGAAAGGTCGCCGGGCGAAGACAGGAAGACAGAACGCTGGGAGACGACACCCAAGTTGGCCAGGCCATCCGCAACCGAGTTAGCCTCCCGGAAAATATGAGAAAAAGAGATGGATTGCTGCACCAGGCCAGCTACGCCCTTCCACTCGTTCCGGAGTCTCCAGTCGAAACAGCGCCCCCCCCGCGCAGCATGAAGACAAGAATCTGAGAGTCCGACTCAATCACGAGCAACGACAGCAAGAGACCCTGCCGAAAGCAAAGAGCCAGACCATCTTTTAGAGCTCTGAACTCAGCAACCATATTCGAGCAAATGCCATAGAAATTAGCCACCGCCGCAATGAAGTTGCCCCTGTGATCCCTGATGATGGCACCCCCCCCCACCGGGTCCTAGGTTTCCCCAAGAAGCCCCGTCGACGTTCAGCTTGAACGTACCAGTAGGAGGTTTCTTCCAAGAGACCGATATGTGGGAGAACTTCGCAGAGGGAATCCCTGTAATGTTGAAGCTCAGGTGGAGAATGGAAACTTCGTCTTCAGAGTGACACTTCAGGTTCCTCAGCAGAAAGGCAAAGTTCGACGTCCAACGCCTGATGGACACAAGAATCCTGTAGATGGAAAAGAATTTGCCCCCATATCGGGTGCTGCATCTGGCTTTCCATAACTCCCACAGCACCGCCGCAGCCATGAGGCATTGGAAGCGTTGGAGGAAGGATTCCTTGGAACGTTTGATGAAGAGGTGGTGGAGCCAGTGAAGGAAGGACATTTCCGAACACAAATCCAAGTGGAAACACCCAGCAAACCACGTCCAGCAAATCCTCGCCCATTCACCAGAAAAGAAAAGATGGCTGCCAATTTAGCCTGAGGGTGGAACCTGCAGCAAACACATTTGGAAGGCAGAGCGACACCCATCCCCTGAACCTTGTCATCAGTAGGAAGCCTTCCCCAGAAGAGCCTCCAGAGGAAGAAGGAGACTTTGGTTGGAAGGGAGCCATCCCAAATCCCAGAGCCCCACCACACAGGAGCACGCTTCGCACGACATAGTTCCCAGGTAGACTTCACCGAGAAGGAGCCATCCAAATTGAGGTCCCAGACCATGGAGTCCTCCTCCGCAGAAATCTCCACCTGCAGGTTAAGGATGCCATCAAGGATGTCCGAGGGAAGACGAAGATTGGACAGAGAAGCAGAACTCCGGAGAGCCTCCCTGACCGTGAGCTCTGGATTCTGGATAAAAGAGTCCGTGATTTCGGCAAGGATACCCAGTCTCGACCAGTTGTCAAACCAGAAACTAACATTGCCCTGACCAACTGACCATTGAATGTGATCACGCATGGCAATCCAGGCTTCCTGAATCCGCTTCCACCTAGCCGGGCCCTTGACCAGAGGAAGGTCATCAGCCATATCACCATATCTACGTCTCATAAAGACAGCCCAGGGAGAGAGCCCCGCCTTCACCTGCCAGGCCAATTTCATACGAAGAGCAGCCATGACCTCCCGCAAGTTCCTCACCCCCAGACCACCCTCAACAGGCGGAGCGCAGACACTAGACCACGAGACCCAGTGGCGTTTGTGAGTCCCCTCTTGGTCCCCCCAAAGGAAGTTGGCAAAGATGCGATTCAAGCGATCTAGGACAACCCCAGCGATGTCAAAAGTGGAAAGCAAATGAATGGGAATGCTGGACAGGACATGCTTGATCAGGATGAGCTTGCCGCCTGGGGAGAGGAATTTGGCATTCCAACCTTTAACCTTCTGTAGGATTCTGTTCATCAGTGCTTCGAAATACACTTGCTTACTCATCCCTTTAAAGATAGGACAGCCAAGATAAGTGAATGGAAGGGATCCACGGGAAAAACCAGTAAGCTGGTGAATCATCTGCACCCTAGCGTCACCCAACTTCTTGGAGGTAAGTAAGAGACTTTTGGCAGGGTTGATCCTCTGGCCGGAGGCAGATTGGTAGAGGGCCAAGAAGTCCATCGTAGCCTGGACCGATTGTCTCCTGCATTCAGAAAGATAATGGTGTCATCAGCAAACAGGGAATGCGTGACCACAGGGCAATCCTTGTGAGCAAAATAAGGGAGGAGAGACCCAATCTCCCGCAGCTTGTCTAGACCTCTGCTCAACACTTCTTCAGCCAAGATGAAGAGGGCAGGGGAAATGGGGTCGCCTTGCCTCAGACCTCTAGACCCCGTAAAAAACTCAGTAGATGAGCCATCTATAACGACAGAGAAACAATTGGACACCACACACTGCTGGACCAGACCCAAGGATTTATCATCAAAGCCATACTTCCTGAGGACCCCAAAGAGGAAATCCCAGTTGAGCCTGTCAAAGGCTTTCTCCATATCAATGTTAAGCACCACGTTGCCACCCTCCCCACCAAAGTCAATATGTTGGATCAGCTCCTGGGTAAGGGCAATGTTCTCTTGGATCAATCTGCCATGGACAAAGGCCCCCTGTTTTGCAGAAATGAGGCTGGGCAGGAAGGAATTCATACGATCTGCCAGAATCTTGGACACAATTTTGTAGGATACATTACAGAGGCTGATCGGTCTGAAGTCGCAGAAGTCCAGAACCTTGTCTTTCTTTGGCACCAGAGAAAGGAAGGAAGATTTCCAACCACGGGGTAGGGGGCTGCCATTAAAGAAGTCCTGGACAGCCTCTACCACATCCTGCTCCACAAATTC
>JAMKQA010001331.1:0-74750 GCA_024699735.1 Posidonia australis
AGAGTTTCTATTTAATTAATTAGGGTTTTTATCTTATTTATTGGATTTTACTTGATTAGGGTTTTATTTGTTTAATTAATTAGGTTTTAAGTGGATTTAATTTAATTTGTTTGGTTTTAAGTTTAATTGGGTTAGAGTGTGCTAGTGTGGGTCTGATTGGGTTTGTGTAGGCTAGGGTTTTGGTGGTCGTAACCAGAGCATCATTCGAAGAAGCCTGTTGCGAAATGACCTCAAAATTGGGGTGTCTACACATCCTAATATATGTGATTCATTTATCACAACACCCTAGCCCTTTAAGTGAGTTAATGAAAAAGTCTCAATTGACATTGTCAAAAATCTTCTCAAAATTTAACTTGAGCATGAGACCAGGAACTTGTGAAATATACATTAGGTGAAGGGTTTCTTGAGCAGTAAGAAAGTAGTCACTAATATTTCGTCATAAAAGGAAGGCACTTTGAGAGTTATCCTATATAGAATTGAGAATAGGACAGAATCGAGCAGCCAAATATTTGGAATGATCTTGTAACTACTGTTAAGAAGACTGATAGGATAGTAGTCTTGAATTTTTTCTACCTTAGCTTTCTTCAGGATGAGAGTAATAAATGTTTGATTGATACTATGCAGAGTATTCAAATCATATGAATGATGGAAGAATTCAAACAATTCAAAAACATTAGTCTTAATCTCTACGCAAAAGTAATGATAAAAATATAAGGGAAAACTATTAAGGCCTGGGGACTTTTCCTTTGGTAAGGAAAATACACTTCTCTTACTTTCTTCCTCGAAAACGACATTTCAAGAATACTTAGTTTGGAGATCATGGAAGGTAGCAAGATATCCCAATTTAAGGTGATCTCAGATCTAATTGGCTTATTAAAAAAATGTGAAGTATTTCTCAATGGCATTACAAATTATAGTTGGAGAATCAGTGAATACATCATCCACCAGTAAGGAGGAGATAGAATTAATCCTTCTACTAAAATTAACCATTTTATGGAAGAAAAAGGTGTTGAGATCACATTCCTTTAACCATTGAATTCAAAGAGCATTGCCTCCAATAAACCACCTGCTCAATAAGGATATTGAAATGTTCAGTTTAAAGAGTTTGCTTCCTATTCTAGGCTTTCATGAAAAAAAAATTTGTCTTAACTTAGATGTCTATAGCTTGGATTAAATTTTCAATTTCAGTTAACCTAACTTCATGATCAACCCTCCTTATGAGTAGCCATACTTTGATTGCAGCTTTTAACAACCTTTAGTTTATGAGAGAGTCTAATTATTGTACTGGCATTTGAGGAAAATTCACGAAGATTATCCTTAATGAAATTTTCAAAACCTTCCTTAAACAACCAAGACCTATAGAATCTGAATGGAAAAGAACCCCAACCAGAAAGCAAAGTGTCGAGGCATATGGGTATATGACCTAGCTTTACCTGTACAAATGTATTTAGAGAAATGAGACTCCCAACCAAGAGAAATAAAAAGTTTAACTTCACCATAGTGACATTCTACTAAAAATTGGACCAAGTGTAGAGATAATTGTTGGGAGAAAAATATATGAGATTTGCTGATATAATAAAATTGTTAAATTTTGTTATAATAGGGGAGATTGAGGACCTATTGGAGTGCTCGTGAGTAAATATGATAACATTGAAATCTCCCCTAATGACCCAATTGCTACTCAAGATAGACTGTAGATGGCACAGTTCATCAACAAAATTAAATTTAAGGGTAGAAGAGCAAGGTCCATATACTGTAGTAAGCTACCACTCAAAATAAGCTACATGGGATTTAATTTTTATAGATAAAGAGAAATTACCTTTATAATAATCTAATTTAGAGTAAAGAGTGGCATCCCATCCCACAAGGATACCACCGGATGTCCCCTGCGAGGGCAGAAACTCCCACTGATTTAACCTACCTCCTCTAATAGTTTAGAGGAGCAGTTGAGAGAAAGAGTTTAATTTTATTTCACATAAGATTAAAAAAACACATTTATATCTCCTAACCATATTCCTGACTTCTTTACGCTTACATCTACTACTAAGCCTAGACCAAGATAATCATTTAATGTAAATAGGATTAGAAACGTAAAGCTCCCAATAACCCTGCATAGCCAACAGTATCCTCTAGATTTACTGGAGGCAAAAACTACTAACATCTAACAGTATTCAAGAAATTCTTAGCCTTAACAGTATTATTAAAACACAATTCTATCTTAGCACAAAAATCAAAAAATTCTTCATTAAGAGTTCCAATGAAAATATCATTTATTAGTTTAGTATTATCATTCGATTCACTATAGGCAGTAGAACTAGGAGAGGAGGGGGAAGAGGAATCAGAAACACTAATTAAAGCAACAGTTTTGGGAGGAATTGATAAAGAGCCAGTACCAAAAATAGCTTGACTTGGCAAAGGGAACTGGTGTTGTAATGTAGTAGGATCGCAGGACCTTTCATCCAGCTCATCATCATCAATTTCATCAATCATGGCCAAAACAATTTTGAGTTTAGCTTTGTTAATCTTCCACGCCTTGAAATCTGATAAACTAGATTTAGCATTGTCGGAAGATAAAAATAAATCATCAGTCGCTTGGTTTATGGTAGAGGCAAGGATGTTAGCTACCACCTCAATGGGGATAACTGACACATGAAGAGGACATGTCTACTAGACATCGGTCAAAGAGACCAAAACTGGAGATGGAGTAGAGATAGTACTATAAAATCAGTATGGGGTGAGATTGAAGAGGAGATACTGACTAAGCCAACACTAGGAGGTTGCTCTACCAGAAAGAACTCCTAAGACTTGAGAAGGAGACCCACCAAGGTCGACTAAGAAGGATTGTGTATTGTTTACATAGGGGCCTTTGGATTCACACCTTAACCCAATGTAGAGGATCTCTTCCACACATTCTTTTCTTGATTAATACCTTGATTGTTGTTTCCACCCTTCCAACCTTTAGTATTTTTTAATGTTTTTGCCAATTGGTTTTTAAAAACACTTTTGAAAAGAAGGTCTTAAAGGTAATGAAGTGGAAAAGGACTCTAAGATGAAGGAGTTGAAGCACACAGATTCCAACTTCTACAAAATTTGATGGGGTATACATTCCTGGCAAAAGCATACTATTGAACCTTAGGAAGGGTCTTACTCATGTGTGGTCGGATTTTCAATCAAACAAAACTTAGGAATCTAGCTTGATCTGGGCTAAGGTCGACAACTAGTAGTTCTGCAAAGTCACCAATCATCTTATAGAATAGGTTAATAATCCACAAACGATGAGGATACCTTCTATGCGTATCCAGAACCTATCTTCACGTAAAATGAAAATCGAGTTAGAACGAGATGTCTTTGGTGCAAACGAGGCTAGTAAGGCAACTAGGGTTGCCTCCGAGACCTTTAAAGCTTCGTCTCTAATTGATTGGGAGGGAAACTTGATAAGAAATTTTCCATTAACAAAGTCAAAGACTTCCCAAGTTGGGGTTTCAAGCCAATCACATGTGAGATGGTGCTCTAACTAGATTTTTGTTAACTGGGAACCATGTGAAGTAATAATAGCACAAGATGAGAAGAAATCTAATTGTCCACAGGTTTCATTAGATAATAGGATAACAATAGGGATATGGGGAGAACAGCCAGCCATTAAAGATGGTCATTCAGAGTTTAGATGTCTCCAAGGGGGAGAGAGATACGTACATGTAGTAATAGTATGATCAAGAACATCACATCGATAGCAAAAACCTTTAAATCTATAATGTGATTTATAGTGACTAACCACAACATATTTAAAACACCTCCCAGTTTTAACACAAAATTGAGTCAGCAGAGACCAAGCTCTTCTGCGGGAGACTTTCTTCTACTTGTCAACACACTAGTCTGTGGGAGTGGGAATGGGTGGAGATGAAGGTGGAGGTGGAAGTGGGGCAGCTAGTTTAAATGAAGATGTCAAAATAAGTTAAACCAATAAGGAAAAACGTAAACCAAATAGACACGACTCTTCACCTCCTTCCGCACCCAAAATGGAATTTAATGGAACCTGATTGGAGGGAAAAGGGGTATAGGATCGCTCATAAATCTCCTCATTAAATGCGGGCAACCACGCATGGATTGCATGTTTGCATAGTAGGTGACCGGAAGAAGAAAATATAAGAGGGGAAGAGATCGAGGCATTACTCACCTTGAGTCCTGAAATACCAAATGAATTGTCGAAGATCTCATTCACATCCCTATAGAGATTTTCAATAATATCATAAGGAGACAAAAAAATATTTCTCAGGGTATGCATTAAGCGAGGATCACTATGCATGTTGGGGGCATAATGTAAAGAGTCACCACAAAAGTTCTCCTTAATCACTATGTTAAAGGATGTATAATTAAAAGAATTTGACAAATATGAGTAATGTAGGACTGAATCATCCAAGGAAGTCTGATAGAAGGCCTGCCATACACAACCCTTATTGCTTTGGGAAACAGACTTCATTAATGATTGACAATAATCTGTCATCTGAGACAAAGACCTCTGATTGGCTGGAGACGATGCTAACAACACCGAAGAAGGATGGCTAATTCCTAACCACTCAGTAGTATGATTATCACCAAACTCAATTTGTAAGATGCCATGGATTCCAAGAACAAAATCCTTATCATCAGAACATTGGTCGAAGGGTTTGCCATTTTCCATTAACATACTAATCCCCACCGATGACATCAGTTGAGTATCTAGGGTGGCACAAATAGAGGTATCTATGCTAAGGGACCTCTCATAGGAACCCTCCATTAACAACTCATAGCAATTCTTACTTATTAGTATATGATCCACAGAGGGAGGGAAGATTGTAACTAAAATACTATGAGGGAAGTCTAACTATTTAATAGAAGTTGATACAACCAACGAATCCTGAGCAAAACAAGGTCACTCCATGGATAGTTCATATTCAAGAGTTTTAGAAACAGGAGAGGGGAATGATACCTGAGAGTTCTCATTTTTTAATCTCAAGTAAGATCCATCAAAATCTTGAAATTCATATCCCCCAAAATGGTACTAGATGAGACAAGAGAATAGAAACCACTTTCAGGTTTTAGGATTTTTCCTTTCACTAGAGGAGAGAAAGGTGATGCAAAGGATGGATTAGACTCCCATGAGAAAGATATAGGAGAGAACTCAAGAAAGGAAGGATCAACCTTTTGCATGAGTGGTTGAATAAATTCCATCGACCCCCTCTTCCTCTCCCTATCGTAGAGGCATTGCGGCAAAAAAGGAATCTGATTTCTCATTGTAAAACCAAAAGCTCCACTCCTAAAGAAGGAGAGCAAGATAGAACTGACTTACTGAAGCCAAACAGAAGCAATTACCCTACGAAGGGAGCAGGACACAAGTGATTCCACCTGAGAACAAGCTATATTACTGAAGAAACCCCCCAACAAAGAGAGAGAGAGAGAGAGAGAGTCTAGTTGCTTTCTTTCTAACACTATATATGTTTAATTAGTTATATTGTAATATTATTATAACATAAGTACATAACTTATAATAATGTATTAGTATTACAATATTAGTGTAATAGTGTTAGTGTAATCAAGTTAAATCTTTTAAATAATGATAAATAATTACTAATATAATAATGTGTACTTAACGTATACTAATTAGATAATTGTCTACTATGTATATGATTAGGTAACGTGTACTTATCGATTTTTTTGCCTTAGACACCAAAATAACTCGTTTAATAATCATATTTATCGGATAAACATGATAAGTACATAAGACACGATAAGGATAAAACTAAATATGATTAGATCGTGTTGTGTTAAAAATTAATTGGTCTATCCAAAGACAAGTTGTGGTATTCTCCTTTTTTTTTGAAATTGAAGCCATGCTGTTATTGTACTTCAAAGTCCAATTGAGAAAACAATTAAACAACGGCGAGTAGCCTAGTACAACATACATGGTAATAAATTAATTTCCACCAAACTCTTATCACGTTTGTTTCCACCAAGCTTGCACTGTAGTGGATCTTTCAGGTTCTTCTACGATAGCAATTCCTTAGAAAAGAAAATTCCCTCAATTTCGATGAGAGCTACTTTAAACTAAGGTAGCGTTCGATAAGAATTATTTTCAACAACTTTTTAGAAACAATCATTTATGAAGAAAAAATTGAACTAAACACATTAAAAAAGCCAATTTATTTTAAAACACTAGCCTTTTTAACATGTGTAAAACACATCAAAAGTTGAAAAAGAAAGCTATGGGAGACAACTTTTTTAAAAATGTTAGAATCTTTTTTCATTTGTTTCCTCTATTGTCCTCCTTGAAAATACAATATTACGCAGGAACTTTTTTTCTTCTTTCCAAATGATCTTCTTTTTCCTCTTCTTCTACAACAACTATGCCGACGGCATCCCATTAGAATTGGGTAAGTTGAAGGCTCAACCCCAAAACCGATGCTACTCCTAGACAGAGGTTGATCAGATTGGAGCTTGGCTTGTTGCAGTCCAGGGAGAGCCACGACAGGTCCTCATGGTCGGGGCTAGAGGAGGACAAAGAGGAGAGCAACAGCCAAGTGGAGATCGAAATCGACCCGCATTCGGTGTCCCAATGGAGTGGAAGGCTGAGGGGGTCCTTCTGTAGAGAAAATGCTTTAGACCTCGACCGTTGCCACTCCTCCACGACGTCGAAGAAGACAACACCGTCATCCTTGTCTTCTGGTTGTGATCTTGTATCTTCGTCATGTAGGAGTTTAGTGACATTCCCAATGACTCCGTCCTCTTTATCTTTTGCAGCTCTAGCGAACGAACCTCCTTTGCAACCAGATCCACCACCATTGGACGTATGGAGACGAGATGTAGCGACATGAGTTTCCCACCGAAGAAGAGCGCGTCAGTAGGAAGCATAGTCATGGAGGTTTTCAAGCCTCAATTTGAAATCCGCAACCGAGTCCTTAGCCGACGACTCCTTGCCGCAGTTGTCGATAGCTACTGCCTTCGTCAGGTGGGATTTGTCGTCGTCGTCGTCAAGGAAGGCGTAGAAGTGGGTATTGGTAGGAAGAGAAGAAGAAGAAGGTATCGAGAGAGATAAGATTTATAATACGAAAGATAATTTGATCATTTTAGATAAAAAAATAAATATTTATTTTCAATATAATCAATTATGATTTTTCATCTACCTTATAAAACTGCCTACGATAAAAAAAATAAATAAAAAAAACACATAAGCTTTTCAAAAAACGCTAGGAACAAAAACAAACACCGTCTAACTATTAAAATCCTTCTCGAACTACAATGTGTAGAGCTTAAAGTCACGGCAAAAACGTTCCATGAAATTAGTTAGTGTTTATTTGGGCCGAGAAAGATGGAAATATCTTGCTTACGTGTCAATGGATGGAGTGGATGCGTTCACATGTCGTTCATTCATTGCGGAAAGAGAAAAATGCGGCTTGGTGTCACGATTACAAGTACTGGACATCTTTTGCACCTGTGAACATATGTCATCCGTCACTTGGATTCCCATTTTCTTTTTCGAGAGAGTGGTTGGACTTCAAGCGACACTATTCATTCAATTGAAATTGAATTAATTTACAGCATTTATTTTTGAAAAAAGAAAGACAAGAAAGCAAACGATGTCGTCAAATCGTAAGGAAGAAAGGTTGTTGTGGTGCGAATGTGACCTCAGGCTCTCTCTCTCTCTCTCCCTCTCTCTCGCTCGGCCTTGTCGATGGCTCACCACCGGCGCTTGGCGGTCGTCTGCTCCCACATCCGCCAAGTCGATCGCGGACACCCTGCTCCGCTGTCTACAGCACGCTGCCACGGGGGCGGCGGTGAGAGTTGCATCTTTTGCAGTATTGTTCGCGGCGAATCCCCCGCTTTCAAGGTCAATCTCATCACTTTCACTGAGCTAATCGTCTACTTCCAGTTTCATGTTTTTTTTTTTTTTTTGGCATTTTTGAATGCTTGGTAGTGCCATAACAGAATTATTGGTTTCAATGATATGCTCTTCTTTTTCAAAACTTTTCTCTCCTTTTCCTCTTTGGAATTGTTTGCTGGTAGTTAATTTACTTGTATCATCGAGGTGCTATTAACTGGTAAGACGTAAAACCCACCGGATCCTAGTTCTTTGTTAATCAGTAGATGGAGTTATGCAAAATTTGGGCCGAGACAAATGGAGAAAAGGTGTAATATTGAGAATTTTCTTAGTTTTGAGCAACAGTCAAATACCTGGGTTTGGCTTATGGTGGTGTTTACCACTAAGGCATGTGAACATTCTCAAATCACTGAATCTTTGATGTTCAACGTTTTACTCAGAAACTAGAGGAATCCCTCTTTCCAAAAAAAATATCATGAACTCTCCGACAACTAGATTGAGTGAGTACTTCTAGAAAGTGGAACTATGCGATACTTTGACGTCCAAAGATTTAAATGTCATCGTGTTCTATGATAGACCATGGGATATTACCACTCTAAGGTGTTCTAGTAAAAGAAACTCCAAGTATTTTCCTTATTACACAGAACTGTATCCACTCAAAGTGGTCTCCTTAGCTGTGATTGTATTACTCCTACATTTTCATGTACCTGTTTTTCAGATGGCTGTATTACGAAATATAAAAAAACGATATCTTATGTGTTTATTAAAAAGGAAAATTATATTTGGGCTGGAAAAGTGCTTGTATTCTGATATCTATCGTTGTTTTGTATCCAGCTTTATGAAGACGATATATGCATGTGCATTTTGGATTCTAATCCGCTAAGCCGTGGGTATGCTCTTGTTCTATGATGGTCTTTTTACTCATTGAAGCAAGTAGATTTTGAAATTCCAAACTGTTAATGTTGATTCTTGGTGTACTATCTTGTTACAAATTTAAGATTGTTACTTGAACATTGGACATTCAATGATTAATTTATACTGTCCTTCTATTTTCAGTCATCTCCTGATTGAACATAAATTTGTAATCAGAATGTTTAGAATCAGTGGCATTTTAAGTCCAAAGTGTCAATACTATGTGCTTGTACAATAATGTGATCATCAAACCTTCCTGAAGACCTCAAGACAAAGCCACAAAGTTATCAAGACGATAGGCGACGCCAAGGTGACAAGCCTACATGACACCTGAGTTGAGAGGCCAGGCGCTAGCACAATTGAAGCAAGGTGATAAATTGTAAATTACAAAAAATAAGTCTATAAAAACAAAGAGCCACATGAATGATAATGGCAATTAATTGATCACATACCTCAACTACAAATGTCAACTCAATTTTAATGTTTAAACTTCAAATATGGATTTAACTTAAATTAAATAAAACATAATTGCTGCTAAGTGATTAAATTTTTTAAAAAATGGAGATTATCGTTGGATAATTGGATGAAGAATAAAAGAAAAGAGAGGAGGTGCATGAAGGTTGACACTCATTTACAATTGGGCTTGTCTAGGACTGAGAGATGATGTGACCAAGGCAACTTAGAGGCAATTGGGGCGACAGCCCTTGTTGAACTGGACCAAGACGGTATACCCTTACAACAAGCATGGTCAATAGCTTATGGCAATGAGGCAAGCTGCCGAGATAACACTGCCTTAAGGAAAATACAATTTTTATTCCCAATTAATGAGGAAATTAAAAGGGGAAGTATATCTTCAATAGTGAAGTATAAGACCACTGTTTCAAGAATTAATAGCCAAAACCACTAGGTATAAGAACTTTTTCTATATGTAAATTGTCTGATTAGTGTTTCTTTTTGTAATTTCGTAGGCTTCTATGGGTTACAGGAGTTGTAAATTCAGTTGGAGTTGAAAACCGAAAATATAAGAGCTGTATCGGTGTTTGGTCTTATCTTTAGAATTGAAATTTTAATGTTTGGTTTGTAACTGTTGGTATTTTTAGAAAGTCAGTTGTATTTTAATGTCTCTTTGTGAATTTAAAGTTACTTTTATGATGTTAGAGAAAATGAAATTGAAGTATCAATCCTACAGCTTTCGCAGGGGATAAGGAATTTTCTAATTCCCTTGGTTCGCCTACACATATTACATCTTCAACATGTCAAAGGAAATAAATAAAGAAAATGGAAGGGAATTCCTTGTATATCTTAATTTCTATAAATCTTGCATACTGAATAACCTTAGCTCTTAAATACAGTAATATACAGGTGCATCCGTTTTGTTTTGGTCCTGTTTTCTTAGCAATCTAATTTATCCATTTTGTTTTGTTTGGTCCTATTTCAATTTGTGCTTAGTGCATATTACCTTTCAGTAATAATTTTGAAACAGTTCTCTTTGTCTTGATTTGCTTTGTTGAGCAAATACTGATTGTTGCATGATGTTTCTTCCTTTTGTGCTATTTGTAGGCATTCTCTTCTTATCCCAAAATCACATTACTCTTCCCTGGGAGTTACTCCTCTTCCGGTAGGTGCTATTGCTAATGCATGTTAATTTACAGAAGTACATGTCTTAGTGGAAGTTAATATTTCACAGTGGAAGTTAATTTGCAGAAGTTATGCATCAGGTCGTAGTGGCAATAATGGAAAGGGAGTTACATTTGTTTCGGAATTTCTAAATGTTTGTGCACTTATGTTTTATGGTACCTGAAGCACATTAGTGTCCTTAAGGACCTCAAATATGCATAGGCAATCCCTTCTCGTAAGCCTAAGTCTTCGGATTCCAACATAAAACCAACTGAACTGCAACAATATCTCTTCTCCTCCTTTCAACCTGCATTCGTAATAAATCCTTTCCTTTCAGTGGATCAACATGAATTCTTTGTACAATATGATTGTGAAATTGATATAATTGGATCGAACAACTTCTAGATATCAATGTAGTAGCGCATTATACAATTTTGTATCTTTTTTTGTGTACCTTATGATTATGCTTGTATAAGGTTCCCATAGCTGGCCCTAAAACACATATTCCACTCCAACATTGGTTACGGACAGAAATAGTCAAACAGAAATTCAATTCCTTTAATTTATAATTCCCATACTTTCCTTTGACCCCAGTCCACAACTTCTGTTTGTTTCAGGCCATGAGCATGCCTCATTTCCCTGATACTAATACTGAGTTTTGTGTTCTAATATGTAAATATAAGCAAGTCTTCTTTTTGGATGATCATCATAGAAAGTTGAGATTACATACATAGTATCAAATGTCAACATGTGTTTGCCGACACGTAGTGGTATTTCAACTTGCCGACATGACATTGATACGACATTGACATGATAATTTTGTAAACAAAGGTGATTTTTTTTACTAACATGCCGATATTTCACCGACATGTGATGCTTTTTCAATTTGCCAAAGTTCGACATAAAACCGACATTCAAAACTATGACTACATATAAAGGCCATCTTCTATAATTGGTTCCTTGCTGCATTTTCTATTTTAGGCTTGTCCAATGTAATATTTATCATAAGTCTTCAGGTTTTATGATCTATAATTTTCTGCTAAAATACGATCCATTATATTATAAAATAGTGGATGTATATTTATATAAACAGCTCCATACTTTGGTATCCATTGTAGTCTTCCTGACTATCATTTTGTTATCATATGAAGTAGACATCATCTAGAAACTGTAGAATTACCATTTTTCATATATTCTTTCAATGACTATTTGACGTCTTCGACAGTGTAGATGCCATCTGTTTCATGTTCCTCCAGTCATTTCATGTTTCATTTTACTCATTATACACATGGATACTCAGAAAAAGTAAAGTTAAGAATCGTGTTTGCCCAAGATCATTTATTTATTACTCTGTTTGCAATGTATATTTCTTTTCTAATTGATCCTGTTCTGTTTGCTTCTGTGCGATTGCTTGTATGTTGCATGATGTCCCCTTTTCATGGTAAACGAATCATTTTTTCATTTATGGCATATAGAAACTTTATGCAGGTAATTGCCACAATGTTCTCGAAAGTACCTTTTCTTAGCAGGGCAATCATGAAAGCTACTCAATGTGGTAGGTCACTATAGCCAAGCAAGAACAGTTAAATTTTATACCATTTTTTGAAAATCTTTTTTTTTAATAGCTTATAAATTCATCTGGCAAAAGACATGATTTTCCTTTCAGCTGGGATTGAACTGAAAGGAAAATCATGTGCTTGGCAAAATGGGGCTGTGTATGCATATATAGACATACTATATATAAACAATTTTTGTTAATTATAATTTCTATTTTAAAATTTAAAATATACTACATCTAAATCCCCTTCATATTTTACAACATACTTAATTTCATAATTTCTGGATTTAAGTTTACCATTGTATAATGCATGTAGGTTTAATGGTTGAAATTTCCTGAAATTTGCTAAAACTTGGGACCTTTAGATGGGGTTATGATAATTGGATTGCATTGAAAATTTAATCACATATACTTTATATATAATTTTGCAAACTATATGGGATTTAAAAAAAATAAAATATACAAAATGAACTATATAGCCATGTTGGCTATATGTGCATACACAACCTCATAGGGGTGGTCTTAGTTTATAGCTTATACAGACATTTGGCAAAAGATGTGTTTTTCCTTTCTACTGGGATTGAGCTTGCAAGAATCAGAAGCTACTTTAATTTTCATTCACATATGATAGATCTATCTATTGCAGTCTACAATCATGTAAGCAGTGCTTGTGAGAATGAATATGAAAATTGACCTACAGACAATCAAATTAATATTCATGCCTATGGAATTTAAACATATGCATGTAACTGATTACCTTTGTTATGCATATTTCAGATTTGGCAAAAGAACAAGAGTTTGTGGACGAAAATTTCTGAAACCTGCAGCTTTTACTAAAAAATGATCTATATATAGTTTGATACAAAATTGGAACTGGGATACCTTATTTTATTGAAAACAGAATTCTATTAAGTCGAATATTATTTATTCTAGGAATATGCACAAATTTGTGTGGATCTCATTGGATGAATAACCCTGGTTATAACAATAGCAGAAGCTGCACTACGAAACGTCAGTAATCTTACCTATTTCCTTCAGTGAACAAGACCCGACATTCAGCCACCAATCTCCTTTGCCACCAAAATTTCTTTTAACTCGACACTGACCAAAACAGTGGAGTAAAAAGGGATGAACCTTCGAGCAACTGTATCAGACATATTCTTCTCCATGACAATGCTGAACCCAAATTTCAGAGATATTCTTGGAGATGGATATGGTGAAAAGCTTCTCACACCTTTGAAATAGACAATCTGCATGGTTGTAATCATAAAGAAATATGAAAGGCTGATCCCACATCTCTTTGGCGCAAGGAGCATCTTCCAATTCCCAAGCCGTTTTTTGTGTGAAACCACCTGAATATCTAAAAGCCTTTGACACAATTAGGTTATATAAAACTACTGATAATACATCTCTGTGAATTTTTTAATATTGTAGTGAAGGTAATTTATGTCTGAGGATTTTATATAAAAAAATTCTGACAATTTTAGGGCTCTGAAAAAAGTAATCTGACTAGTGGTTGAATAAAGAAAAGGAAAAAGTGGCTATTGTATTTTGTTGGCATTATTGTATATGCTTAATTTAACAAATTTATAATAGACATACTGTAATTTTGTTATGTGCTTTGTCATAATTATGGATTACATTTTGAAAGCTACATGCCATCACTTTGCTCAGGAAGAAGTGTTGAAACTGGTATTGTCTATTACTTAGTGTGAATGATATTCTTTTATAACTATCCTCTTAACATATGTCGCAGATTCATTCAACTTATTGGTCAACAATGGTGCAGCTGCAGGCCAAGTAGTATTTCATGTAAGTTATTTTGATTTACAGAAAATAGGCAACTTTCAAGTGTGGTTTGGAATATGGTTTGCTGCAAGTTCCTGAGATATTGCATCGTAATTAATTTTGCTGCAGACCCATCTTCATTTAATACCCCGTAGAGGAGATGATAAACTATGGACCTCTGAGGTAGATGTTTCTCTGTTTACCATTTTTTAATCGGGCTGTATTTTGAACCATTGGTTGTTTAAATTACAACAGATGATATTTGTATAACTGCTTGCATTTATTTGAATCTTTTAGTTGTTTGAGTTGATCCTCTTGTCTTTTGCCAAATGTTACAGACGACTTTCAAGAGGAAATCTCTGGAACTGAGCCAGGATACAGATGCTTTAGCCCATCGTATTCGAGAACAACTTTCAGTTCCTGCCAACAATGGGGATCATTGTGAAAGTCAAGAGTCTAAACTCGGTGAAAATTCATGAAACGAAGTATTTGAATCTATATTGCACCTAAGGTCCTTTTTTCCTCCCCAAAGTAGATTTGTAATTAAAAGTTCATTCCTCATTTTTAACGACAGGGATGTGTACTGTATATATTTTGCTGTGGAAATGTTTCTGAAGATCATAAGGAAGAACACTTCCTGAAGCGAATCTTGCAATTTCTAGGTTTTCCAACCTCGGTTTTCTATTATTCAATTATCATGTTCTAGGTTGAGCATTTTCTGGAATTAAATAAAATGTTTATCCATTGTTAAGTCTTCACAGTAAATCCTTCTCTTTTTTTTTGTTAACGGTTGAGATAGATATATTTCTTCGGCTTTAATGTCAGATAAGAAATACAGAGGTTCTCTAAATATTACATTTTCAAATGTTCTATAGTCACCAAAAAAAGTAAAATGATATGAAATGTTCCATATTTTCTATCAAGTGTTCAAAATGAATCAAAAATGGAACAAACAAGTATTGTATCCAAAAAATTGAATCTTTCTATATAAGCCTGCACTGCTACTCATTCCAGCATAATGTCCTGGACAGCCTCTCCTGATGGTGCAAGAGGAGAAGGAAGAGAAGATGGTGTCTTAGACTGAGGAGTCATAGTTGAAACGAATTGCTGCATGTCCTCTTTCTTAAAACCTGTAACCAAATTATTCACCCAAAATAATATCAAAAATAAGATATCAGAGATAACTGCATCAGTTGATAGAAAATAGAGTCTTCTTCCACCCTCCTCCACGTTATTCTCCTTTCCCTATCATTCTAGTTCATCTCTTGGTTAAAGAAATCCATCAAGTTGAACCCTTTTGTAAATGGATGAGAATGTGGGTAGCCTAGTTGGATTTGTGGTAATGTGAAGAGAGGAGAATAGAAGTTGTGAGGTGAGTATTGCGAGTGGTTGGTTTGAAATGTCAAAATAGTTAGTGTGGCATGAGGTCTTGGTAAAATGGTGACTACAAAAATGTAGAAAATTTCCACAATAACCACATAAGAGGTGAAACCATTCTTTCAAAAATGAAAAAGGTGAAGGGGTAACACTATAATTAGCCAAAAACTTAAAAAACCCTTTCAATAAAGAAAAGGTTGAAGGGATAACACAGTAGTTAGACTTTTTAGACAGAATCTTCCTTTTATGATTCATGAGTCCTAGGATTATCCTTAAAGCTTTAAAAATCTTTGGATTGGCATATCAGCCATGGCAAATTTTTATTTAATGCAATTTCTAACCTTTTGTATGAGATAGCATAACCTAAGTAGTCCACCAGCAGCATTTAGTCAACTCAACGTCATAAATATAGCTTAGACACGCTTACTCAACAGAGATTGCATGATAGATGATGAATTTTGTTAGCCCAAAAGACATCAGTAGGAATTGAAAGTGGTAATCATGGGTATAAACAATGTCTTACTGCTTGTTTGCAGTTCCCAAGAACTCTATACACTCCAGCACCCACTAGATGTTAGCTCCCGGAAACAACCCCACTCCAAGAGTTGAGATTGGAGCAATTGCTGCTTCCTTTATAGTGAATGTTGAAGAAATTTGGGAGTGGATGGGAAAAGAAGCTTAATGGGAGTAGTAGGAAGAGCAACTATAAAGACCATCCTATCCATGCTTGTTAAAGAAAATTTTGAAGAAACCAATATAAAATTATCATCGACTGCCATTGATTTCTCCAAGTTAATATACCTTAGTAAAATACCAATTGTCGATTGTCTACCTCTTACTCAAAAAAACTTTACTCAAATAAAAGAGAGTTTTTAAAAGACACATGGTCGTGAAATTATGTGTGTGTGAAGGTGGAGCAGAGGATTTTAGTAGATGGAGCATCAACTAACTTCACATGTTTGCGGAGATTTTAGATTTATTAACAATCTCAATGCACGACAATCTTTTCTTCAACTCCACCACCACCATCCACCTTCTCAACCCGTGCAATAGCAGTAAATGTGCAAAACCTCTCCACCCTTGCCTCTTGTGTCTACGTGGACATGGAAATTGTTATAACTACCATGAAAATTGTTCTTATGACAATGAAAATTGTTATAATTACCATAGAGGTTATTCTTATTACTATGAAAATTACTATAGTTATTATGAAAATTATTCTTATTATTGTAAAAATTACTATAGTTACTGTGAAAATTGTTCTTATTACCATAGAAATTACTATAGCTGTCATGAAAATTGTTGTAGAGTAAAAAGATGAGGATTTTTGTTTTTTGTTAATTACAAAGTTCATCCGTTGGTTTTGTCAAGGTCAGAGTCCATCCACTATTTATTGTAAGGTACAATAAGAAATTTCTTCATTAGAGAGCCGTGGGATCGAGGTTTTCGCAAATGTCGCTCCCTCTAAGAGTCAACTCTCTTTAGGAGCACAGACCAAATGTAAATTTTGGATGAATCATCTACAATTCCCGTGCCAATTCAAATGATCCAACCCCACTCCAGCAAATAAACGCAACCTTAGACGTATTATAACTATGCACATGAATGTGGAGATAACAAAAACTTAAATACACTTAGTCTAAAATATACTCCTATATATGTGAATCATCCCCTTTCTTCAACATAAATAGAACAAAACCGATGTTGCATAAGAGCTCTATCTATGTCTTAACATACAATTGCTACTTTTTGATGAGGGACATGCATGTAGAATTGCTTACCACACACTCTTCAAGTTAAACTTCATGGTTATAGGACCTTTTAAGGGGAAGCTTTGTAAATTCATCAAAAATATTCTTGTACTTCACCATGATTTTAGTTTAACTCAGGACGTAATCTAACTGGTTTCACTTTTTATTACAATTAAAGCAAAAGCCTTTTGTTTTCTTGAACATGTGAAATATTCCTAATAAAAAACACTCATTATAGCAATCGAGATATTGAATTCTACTGCATTAAGATTTTAATTTTATAAAAATTCTCAATGTTGTCACTAAAAAATACATTAAAGGCAAATTTTATCCCGAGAACTGTTGAGAACTTCCAAGATAATAAAGACCCCAGATTAGACCTACAATGGAGGATTATCAGGAAAAGAAAAAGCTTACGAGGATTTCAAACATGAATCCTTTTGTTTGGTAATTGTGAAAGACAACCACTGTCGTTTAAAAAAAAAAATTGCAACGAAACACTCTATTTCAAACTGGTAAAATTGAATGTTTCAATTAAGAGCTGAGATGTTGGGTTCTATTAGGGTGCTCTATATAGTTTATACGGTTCGATATCTATTGCAAACCTTTGGATGTGCAATTTTTCACGTGAAATATTACAAAATCCACCACCATCTTGCAATCATATGCTTTAATATCATTATGTAGTGGTCCCTGTTAAATATGCATTCTTATTGCTTAAACTAAAATTTAGACTTTTTGCATAATTTATCTATGAAATTTTTGTCTCAATATTCTCATTAAACATCATATTGTCTTCTGTACATTCATTATAAGAAAAATTACCTGTATAATATAGTGAACCAATAATGTTATTAGTGTATAGCTACTGTCTCTCCCTGTCAAACTTTCCGTATGTAGAGCATGGTTAACTAAACTCATCACAATAGAAATGACTGATTCACTCTTGTCATCACTCTCCATCAAGCTTTCCTGTGTAAACCGTGGTTAACTAAACTCACTATAGTAGAAATGGTTGATTCACTCTTAACAAAGCATTACTAATGTGATGGTCATGGAAGTGCTTTTCCAATGGTAGATGGAGGAGAAGCAAGAAGAGGAAGGTGGTAGTAGTAATGGTGGAGATACTTTTTTTACAATAGGTGGAGGAGATAGACAAGTAGGTGAAGGAGACAAAAAGGAGGAATAGAAGCTACAATGAAGACGAGAAATATATTAGAGTAATAAGAAAATTTGAGATATCTTTAATATCAATTACTAACGTCATTTGGGTTTAAGCAAACCGAAGTACATACAAATAACATTATTGGTCGATTGGACATATACAAGCAATTTCCATTATAAGTCGTGTATAAAAGACATTAAGATGTTTAACGAAGGTAATTAAGACAAAAAACCTTTTATTTATTTACTGGGATATGCACACATATTTTATTTGGTACGTACAGTTGTTCTATCCAAAGGCATCGCAACTAAATAAGGTTGAGAGCTTTGCTAGAACAAAATTAAGTACGATAAATCAATGATCATTATTATACTTGCTGCTCCTTCTTCATCAAGGTAACACAAACATTCTAAGCTACATACATCGTAAACAAGAGAGTCGAGGAGTGTCTTCATTAATATAATTTACTTTATGCTCCTCCAAGTAAAGCTACTTTAGTTTGATGGCTCTAGAGCTATTCATCAAGGTAACATAAACATTTAAAGCTACATACAAAGTAAATTTGTAAGCAAGAGAATTGAGAAGCTTCGTTGTAATATCAATCATCATAGGACTTCATTCCTCTTTCTTCTTTCTCTTCGAATAAACATAGTAACATGAACCCATAATGGGGTCGGGAAAGCTCTTGCAGTCAGATGTTTTAGGGGGAAAATAATGGTGAGAACCACAGTTATAGAAGATTAGGATGTGAGGCTGCTGAAGTTGAAAGCTAGAGGAGCTTGTCAAATAATTTCGTTCAATGAAAAGAAATAAATAGATTTCCCCAAAAAGCAAAAGAACAAAAATGAAAACTGTTTTAGGTACATATAATCAGCTCTAATGGAGCACAATAATCAAAGATAAAGAGCATCACAGACCACCTTAGAAGCCACAAACAAACCAAAATTTCACGTCTTCGAGATTTTGATATAAAACCAGAAGCTCATAGATGTCAAGACAATTGGAAGAACAGGTATTGCTAACAAAAAAAATGTTAGCTGTGCAATTTCAGGTATACCTACTTGTTGGTTTTAGCACTTGAACCAAAGCTCCGCCGAATGTGATCAAGGAACTGAGACACATTACAAAAAAAGACTTAAACAATGAAAGTATAAAACATTGGCGAGCAACATTCCAGAGGCTTAATAATTTAAAACATTATTCGCACCATAAATGGGTACTGCAGAAGCCATCCAATGATTGGAATTTGGTACAGAAAAACCTTCACTGAGGATCCAAATCCACTGCATCAGAGAAAATAATCAAATAATGTTAGTATTACAGAAAAAGACCACAAGAGTTTTGACGGAATTAAGAGGGGAATACCTGAAGAGAAGAACTGAGCCATACACTTCAAGCACTATCCCAATCACAGGCCAACGAACAAATATGAGTAAAAGCCCAACAACAAAAAATATAGAGCCCTGAAATGAATAAAGTTACCATATGTAGATTCAGCAGATCATTAGACGTAGGTCTGAATTCCATTTAGAAAACAAGAACTAGGATAAGCATCACAGCTAGAGGGGCTCCCAGCTTCAATGCAAAAAGGTTAAGGAAAAAGGTAGCATATCACATCATATCACAAATTCATCATTTAAAATTTACCGCCTTTTTGGTTAAACTCTATTAGAAAAACATAAAATTGGAAAATAATAATGCTGCTGATTTTGTCATCAAGCCATGTCATAGTAAATGCAAAAGGCTGGAGAGGTATTCACTTGAAATTTCATGTATAACTGACAAACGAGAAGGAACATGATATTCAACCTAGCACCCAAAGTCACACACACAAAAGAAATATATAGGGAAATGGAAAAAATAACAGCAAAGAAAGCTCTTATTATGCAAACTATCAAACAGACGGTTTTTTTTTTAGGAAAAGGAGAGTATCTTATCCAATAATTATTCACAATGCAGACAAAGGCACAACGGCATCACATTTCCAATTTTGTGAGACTAAATAGGTTGACATTTTCTCAACATAACTTCCTGACTAGTAGAAACTTGAAACCTTTCAGATCGCCTGATCTTTGATGGGAATCCCTTGGGCATTTATTATTCAGGCTTCAGAAATGTGTAATAACTAGTCAGGCAGAACTTTGAAAGGCTGGCAGAAGATGAAAGTACCTTATAGTTTCTTTGGAAGAGTTGCAACATAGACAACAATCCAAGCAAAAGGGCCACTCCAGCCAAGAAAAATATCTAACGAGAAATGAAAAAGGGTTATAGATATGAGTAAGACATTGTCATTCAATATGATAATCAAGGAAGAACAAAAATAATTTTCTCTTACATTTCCCAAAGCCAACAAGCCTCTGTCAAAGAAGAGGATGACACCCATGAATGAGAAAAGTATACCAAAACCTATAAGGCCTATGCCAGCCTCTATGTTTCCAAAATTCTAACAGATGGTCAGAACAACGGTAAAGTAAACGACAACATCAAAAGCACAAATAAAGAATAATGACACAATAAAAACATTGTATAGCCAATGTAAAACACTTAAATGAGAACCACAAGACAAAAAGAATTCATGACTTTACGCATGTCACTGGTGGTGTGAAGGCTTTCATATATTAGTGTAGCCAATTTATAATTTTATCAATGTCAGAGCCATAGAACTGACCTATAGCTCTCAAGTTTCATAAAAAAGTATAGAGAAGGAAGTCTACTACACTATGAGTTACATATGCTAAATGAGGAATCTCTAAATTTGTATCGCTTTTGTAAATACAGATAAATCTAAAACAATAAAACTATATGAATACAGTGCAACCTACTAAAGCAGGAAGATTCCGAATGCATGCCCCAAAATATTGTTTTGGATTTAACATATTGACGTTCAAGTATGTCAAAGCAATACAAACAAACATGTTCCTGATACTTGTATTTGTTGACTATTTGACATATCATAAAATATCTAAGTACTACAGAACTGGTTTTGCATCAAAGAGTGTGAAGACAAACTAACAATCCCAAATGAGATAGGATGTTTTTGCAACATCTAACTCGGTCACTTCAATTAGTTCATAACTGTTCGATCGAGAGACTTCTTTAGAGAGGAGAGAGTGAACAGAGAAGTATATATAATTTCATATTTTTCTTAATTTGTTCTTAATTGTCTTTTTCAAATTCAAGCAAGATTACAATAATAAAATTTGAAAGCTAAATATGAAACAACCACAGAAGGAGATAAGACATAATAAAGCTAAATGCATAAATTTATAGTAGTTCAACCAATCCCGATCTAGTCCACTCCTCGAGAATCCCTCAAAAATTTCCTTATATTATAATTTACTTGTATTGACAAATCCTTCATCTCACTCCACCCAAATCGACGATGGTGCTCCTCTTAACTCAAGAAGCAATAGATCCTTGAAGCTTTACAATGTTGTAAACTTTTTTACAACTCTAAGCTAATTTTGATTTTCCAAAACAGTGGTGCAAGAAGATGTGTAGAATGAATTTAGAGCTCACTTGTCTTTGGAAGAATGGGAGGCAAAGTAGAATTTACTTGAAAATACTCCTTAAACTTGGAAATCACTCAATTTTGTATACAATAAACTTAAGAAGGCTTGTATATCACTCAATGGGTTATAGGAGGTCCTATTTATAGAGAAAGTTGGGTAAAAAATTATCTCCAACATCTCTTTCAACATTCACAAACGACTACTAGATCGGTATGTCAAAATATATTTGGTCGGTCGAAATTCAGAACGGTCGAATACTTCGATAAACTGAAATGTTTTAGTGTGCCGAAGGTATTCTCGATTGTGAACTCATTTTTTAAATTTTGGTATACGAAAGATTTGCGATATGTTGATGTTGTTCTCAATTGTGAACTCTATTTTTCCCAGATTCGGTATACGGAGATTTTCAATTTGTCAAAACCAACCCTTGAACCTATTTAAAGATTTGTCTAAGGTTCTCTAATTGAATTCTTGAGTATTCCTATTTTTCTAGAATTTTGACTTGTTTGGAAGATTGTTCCACATATTCTAGATTTACAAAAAGAGAAATATAAATTACATCAATAATTTTTACAATTAACTCAAACAAATTCTCTTGATCTTGTTTTTCCTTGATTTCTCTTTAAGTTCTTCAAGATATTTCCATGTTTCTTTCTTCATGATATGTATTTTCCTTGTGAGTCTTTTTTTGGAATTTCTTCACTCTGTACGTTAAGCATTTCTCATATAGTCATATTAGTCCCAAAAAAAAAAAAACATAACTTCGTTATTATCAAAATTAAATATTCAAAAGTATATTTCCAATAATCTTCTTTTTTTTTATGATGACAAAAACTGAAAGATTTAATCTATTTTCTCCCTCTCTCAATAAACACGAGTTTGAAAATATTTGATTAATAATTTTCTCCCCCAATTGCTCTTACTAACTTGCATATTTTTAGTCAAATATTCACAATCTAATATCATTGATACCATCTTCCTTTTTTTTTGTTATGAACAAAAAGATTAAAGATGTTTAAATCAAAATGGGGATGCATATTTCCAAAAAATGATTCAATAATCCCAAAAATATTATTTAGCATATGTATACAGGAATGGATCTAATAAGAATGTTCTAGTATTCCTTGACATCCTTAAAAGATTGAATATGATAATCAAGTTAAAACTCAACAATAAACTGACGTAATTTTCGACATACTGAAAAGAATCAGTAGATCGAATCAAAGGTCCAGAGTATTTTCATTATCGACATAAGCTCATAAGTTTCGTAAATAATCCATTCATAACCATTCATAATCATTCATCATCGTATAAATTCATAGAAAATCATAATGTTCTAACAAATTCTCATACATAACATTCATATAAACTATAAAATTATCACATAAATATAAAATTCATAAAGTTAAACATAGCATTATCCACATACAATCACAACATCAAAGTAACTCAAAACCACATATAAAGTCATAGTAAATCAGAGTATATTAGAGCAACATTAAAACCATCCAATATATAAATGCATTCAATCAGAGTATGTATATAAAATTCATGATTTGAGTTGTAAAAATTCACATCGAGTCACATAACATTGAAATCATAGTATTATCATATAAATAATAAAATCCATAATGTCACATAGAGTATACCAAAATAACTCCAAAACACAAATAGAGTCATGACAACTATCGTAAGTCTAGTGTTGGAGGTGGAGGCCGAAGAAATTCATGAAAATGATTCATGATCTCTGAATGATATGATGCCATCATTTTCCAAGTTTTCTCAAATTGTTGATTCGATTGGACGACATAGGAATTAAATCGAGATGTAAGTAAATTAACGTCCTTAGTAAACTTGTATCTCCATTTACATGATGCTGTGTAATGCTCTTCTTGTCAGAGCTTTATATTTGTAATTTCAGACCGAAGGTTTACAATTTGCTCTTTATTCTGAGTGTCTTCCTCTTCTTTAAAACTTTCTTCTCCTTCATCTTCTTCTATTGAGGTGGAGGAAGTGACTTCTGAAGACTTAATATTTTTAAGTACTTTTGCCCTTCCCAGTGCTTGGTCCATTTTTTCAACAGAGGTTAGGTCAAGATTTTTAGTTCTAACTCTAGGAAAGACTTAGTAGAAAGGGGAATCTTAAAATGCTCAAAAAGTCTAAAGATGGATGATCCATAAAATAATTTGGTTTTAACATGCGACATCCAATGGATTAAGACTTTCACCTAGTTTACAGGAATTTTCTTTGTAATGACGTATATTGCGTTACAAGATGATTCACTTAATTCATCATTGTGATCCTTTTCTGAATGAAATTGGCTGTCATAATGTTGACAATTATTTGAGCCTGTTTGGTTAATTAGTTAATCTTATTGGATTTGAAGTGAGACTTTTTGTTTATGCTAATGGTTTTATTGATATTTTCAAAAGTCCATCCTAATTCTTCAAACGTCATAGTGAAATCAATGCCGTTGCTAGGGATTGTTAATACATTTCTTAATAAATGTTCATCAAAAGGAATTCCGGTTCCTAAGACATATGATTCACATACATATTCTGACAATCCTAAGTTTGCATAGAAATGTAAATCTAGATGTGGGTAGTAGGGTTTGAATGTCATGGTGGTGAGAAATGAAACCAACATCTGGATATGGAAAAGAGCTACAATATCTCCAAATTCTTCAAAAATTATCTTTCTTCTGATGAAAACTTGCTGATTTGCAAAATTCTCCCTATGTAGAGTCTCAAAGGCTTCATCCAAAAAGTAAAACCACTTATCGTCATGGGATGGCTCAGAGGAGGACGTTTCTCCTTGCTTTCTCTTTCCCTTTGAAGTTCTCAGTTTCTTTGAAGTCATGGAGCTTACCCGAGGAAAGGTTAGGAGTGAAGGAGGAAGACGAGAGTGTCAGGGTTCAAATGGCAAGAAAATGGCAAGAAAATGACAAGAAAGGAAGATCTTTCAGATGGGAAAGAGGAGGACAGGAGTGCTAGGGTTTATTAGAGAAAGAGAGGGGATATGCCGAAATGTTTAGAATTTTACCCATTTTAAACTTTAGGGCATAGCGTTTTTTTTTCTGGCTTAAAGAAATCGGTATACTAAAACAGATTCGGTATGCCGTTTCACTGAATATAATATTAATTAACGGTGAAATTCGATTGACCGGTCCAAGACAGTAGATCGAATCAAGGGATTTTTCAAGACCTATTTCGATCGACTACTCTAGAATAGTAAATCGAGTCAGGAGATTTTTAAGTACCTATTTTTGATGACCAAAAAGCTTCGCTTAGTCGAAATAATCTCAGCTAAAACAACCAACATACAAATTGGTAGATCGAAGATTTTCGATTTACCGAATTAGATTAATTTTTCAATTTTACAAATTCCTAAATCCCTTCTAATTCTAATAAATTATTGCTCGTCTAGGAGTTTTGTAAATATATCAGCTAATTGATCTTTAGTGGGTATAATATCTAATTTTATATCATTTTTTATTTCATAGTTCCTAAGAAAATGATGCCTAACCTCCATGTGTTTTATCCTGAGTGATGCACAAGATGTTTTGATAGATTAATGGTACTAATATTATTACATAGGATAAAGGTGGTTGAATACGATAAGTCAAAATCTTTAAGAGTTTGCCTCATCTATAATACTTAAGTGTAGTAGTATCCAACTATAATATACTTAGCTTTAGTGATAGACAAGGCAACACTATTTTGTTTCTTGTTGAACTAAAATACCAGAGACTGTCCTAAAAATTGACCACTTGTGTTTTTTCTATCAATTTTATATCCAGCAAAATCAACATCAACATACGTAACTATCTAGACTAGAATTCCTAGAATAAAATAAGCCATAATCCCTAGAGTATTGTAAATACCTAAAAATTCGTTTGACTACTATTAGATGTAATTCCTTAAATGAGACTTAAAATCTAACATATAAGCACACAATGAATATTATGTTTGGCCTACTGACAATCAAATATAGTAATAATTCAATCATTCTTCTAAACAGTTTTTGATTAACTTTTTAACTATTCTCATCTTTATCTATCATAGTAGAAGTGCTGATAGGGATTTTTGCTATTTTGATATTTTTCATTTAAATTTCTTCAATAATTCCTTAGTATATTTTTCTTGATTAATGAAAATTCTCTCTTTTGTTTGTTTTATTTGTAATCATAGAAAGAATGTCAATTCCTCCATCATACTCATTTCAAATTCTTTTTGCATAATATTTAAAAAATCTTTATATAAAGTCTCAGTAAATCTAAAGATTATATCATCAACATAAATTTGTACTATCAATAAGTCATTGTTTATATTCTTTATAAATAATGTTGGATCAATTAATCCAATTAAGAATCCTTTTTCAATAAGAATTTCTTTAACTTATTATATCATGTCCTAGGTACTTGTTTTAAACCATATAATGCCTTATTTAGTTTAAAGACATGGTCAAGGTACATCTCATCCTCAAATCTTAAAGGTTGCTTGACATAAACTTCTTCTTCAATAATACCATTCAGAAAGGCACTCTTGACATCCATCTGAAATAATTTAAATTTCATATGACTGGTATAGATTAATAACATCCTAATTGATTCCAACCTTGCCACTGAAGCATAGGTCTCATCAAAATCTATTCCTTCCTCTTGATTATACCCTTGAGCTGTCAGCTTGACTTTATTTCTAACTACATTTTCTGATTCATCTAACTTATTTCTATAGATCCACTTTGTACCTATACTTTGATAATCTAAATGTTTTGGGTCAAATTCTTAAAATTATTCTTTTTAAACTGATTTAATTCCTCATGCATTGCCATAATCAAGAACTCATCACCACATGCTCTTCCACATTCATAAGCTCAATGAATGAAATGAAAGTATATGTAGCACATTCATCATCTAATTTGGATTTGGTTAATATTTCTTTAGAAACTTCATCTATAATGAATTCCTTAGGATGATCAAGCACACATTACCATTCTTTAGTTCTATTTTCTTATTCTTCTTTATCTTGGTTGATTTCTTCATTGTTTAAATTTTCAGATTTATTTTCAATATTTTCCTCTTCATTTTCAATATTAATTGTTTTATTAATATTTTTATCAAAATTTACATGTAAAGATTCTTTCATAGTTAATGTTCTTTTATTGTAAACCCCTATAAAACTTGCTTCTTGATGAATAACTAATAAAGATTCCTTCATCAAATTTTGAGTTAAATTTACTCAAATTATCTTTCGTATTCAAGATAAAACATTTGTAATAAAAAACTTTAAGATATGAAATTTTTTAAGTTTTTCCAAACTAAAGTTTAAAAAGAGTTTTGCTTAAAATAGGTCTAAGTAAAACGCTGATTGAGACATAGCAAGCAATATTTATGGCTTCAACCTAAAAATACTTTGGAAATTATTTTTGCTAAACATGGTCCTAGTCACTTCTTGTAATGTTCTATTTTCCCTTTCAATTACTCCATTTTGTGAAAGAACCCTAAGAAAAGAAAAATTATGTTCAAATATGCTTGTTTCACAAAAACCATTGTCAAATTCTCTATTGTAATCACTTCTTATTTTAATGATTTTCAAATCCTATTCATTTGAATTTTCTTGTAAAATTTTTAAAATTCATGAAAGACATCAAACTTATTGACTAAAAATAAAACCCAAGTAAAATACGAAAAATCATCTACAATAACAAATGTATATCTTTTTCCTCTTAAACTCAAAGTTCTACTTGGACCAAATAAATCTATATGAATCAATTCTAATGGTTTGATCGTGGAAATTACATTTTTAGATTTAAATGAAGTTTTGAATTGCTTTCCAAACTTGTATGCATCACAGAACTTATCTTTTTTGAAAGTCATCATTTTTAACAAAGAATAATCTCTTTTAAGATGTCTAGGTTTATTATATTTGAAGCAAAAGAGTGCTTTGTCTCTATCCTTACTTTTCTCTTGATTTTTACACTTTTTCTTTTCAAATTTTCCTTGTTTTATGAATTTTTTAAATTTTCTAATGAGAAGGGCAATGTCTTCATCTTCGTCTTCCTTAGAATTTTTTGAGTTAGTAGTAATTTTTAAGGCTATATTTTTCATATTTGGTGTCTCTTTTTCAATTTCTTTTTCTTTTATTTGAACTTCATATGATACCAAGTTGCCTATAAGATCTTAATAATTGTAGAGGTCTTTTGTCTCTTTAATGATAGTAGTCTTTTTCTCCCATTCTGAAGTTAAAGACTTGAGAATTTTTCTAATTAGATCACTTTGTAAATATCCTTTTCCAAGTGATTACAATGAGTTTGTTGTTTCACTAAATCTAGTAAATATCTCTTATAGTTTCATTTGGTTTTATTTTAAAAATGTTCATATTTATGTATAAACATTTTATTTTGGTTTCCTTAACTTGATTGATTCCTTCATGGATTATTTCTAAATTATGTTAAGCTTAGGTATTACAATTTGAAATTTTATTGAATTGCTTTTAATTTACAACACAAAACAAGATATTTAAACATTTAACATCTAGTTGTGCTAGTCTTTTTCTTCATCATTTCATTCTTTATATGGAGTCTTGATAGAAGTATATCCATTGATTGCAATGTTCTAAAGTAATAATTGATTGATTTTAAATAAATAGTCATTCTATATTTCCAATAGTTATAATTCATACTATCAAAGAAAGGAGGTCTATTTATACTTTGACCTTCAACAATATTATTTCTGAAAGAAGCCAATTGATCTAGAAGACAATTAAATCTTATATTCTAGATAACCTTACTCTGATACCAATTATTGGATCAAAAGGCTTATTTAGAGAGGATGAATAGAAAAATACATATAATTTTATATTCCTCTTAATTTGATCTTAATTGTCTTTTCCAAATTCAAGCAAAATTACATTAATAAAATTTGAAAGCTAAATATGAAACAACCACAGAAGGAGATGAGAGACAATGAAGGTAAATACATAAAATTTATAGTGGTTTAGCCAACCTCAATCTAGTTTACTCCTCAAGAATCCTTTGAGAGTTTCCTTATACTATAACTTACTTGTATCGATGAACCCTTCGCCTCACTCCATCCAAATCGGTAGTGGTACTCCTTTTAACTTGAGAAGTAGTAGATCCTTGAAGCTTTACAACGTTGTGAACTTCTTTACAACTTCAAGTTAATTTTGATCTCCTAAAACAATAGTCAATGTTTTAAATGTTGATTTCGTGTTAGATTTCGGCAAGTTAAAAAACAAATACGTGTCGATAAAACGTCGTTATGTAGGTATCGTGTCGGTGAAAACATAGTAAAAAAAATCTACATTTGTTTACAAAACTTTCATGTCGATGTTGTGTCGGAGTTATGTTGATAAATTGTAAAAAAGACATGTGCCGATGAAATTTCGACGACACTCGTCGACATTTAGTACTATGACAGCAGTACAAGAAGATGTGTAGAATGAATTTAGAACTCACTTGTCTTTGGAAGAATGCGAGGCAAAGTGGAACTTACTTGAAAGCACTCCTTAAGATTGGAAATCACTCAATTTTGTATGTAGTAAGCTTAGGAAAACTTGTATATCACTCAATGAATTATAGAAGGTCCTATTTATAGAGAAAGTTGAGTGAAAAATTGACTCTAACGTCTCTTTCAACATTCACAAATGGCTATTGAATTGGCATGCCAAAATAAATTCGATCGACCGAAATTCATAACAATTGGATACTTCGGTAGACCGAAATGTTTCGGTGTATCGAAAGTATTCTCGATTGTAAACCCAATTTCTAGATTTTGGTATGTCGAATATTTTCGAAATGCCTATACTGTTCTCAATTATGAACTCTGTTTTCCCCAAATTTCAGTATATTGAAGATTTCGATCTGACAAATAAATCCTTAAATCTATTTAAAGATTTTTCTAAGGTTCTCTCCTTGGATTCTTGGATATTTCTATTTTTCTAGGATTTTAACTTGTTTAGGAGATCTTTACACATATCCTAGATTTACAAAAATAAAAATAAAAATTACATCAATAATTTTTACAATAAACTCAAACAAATTCTCTTGGTCTTGTTTTTCCTTGATTTTTCGTTGAGCACTTCAAGATGTCTCCATGTTTCTTCCTTCGTGATATGTATCTTCTTTGTAAGTCCTTTTTTGGAATTTCTTCACTTTGTATGTTAAACATTTCTCACATAGTCATATTAATCAGTAAAACAAAATACATAATCTTGTTGTCATCAAAATTAAATATTCAGATGTATATTTCCACCAATAACTTGCACAAATCCTGAATAAAATGTTTGACAGAAATTTCAACTCTAACTACCATCTTAAATCACATTTTGGTTAAAGCTTATAGACAGCTTATATGCAACACTTTATTTGCTTTTAGACAACTTATAAACTAGATGTATTATCAACTAAAATAGGACGTTTAGCATTCCAACTAGAGGAGCCCGCTGTTCCACCAGAGAGCTTGAGAAAGTAGCATAGGTGTTTTTGGTATACTCCTTCCAATCCTACAGTTTTGTTTACTCATGCATACAAACACTTCACTCAATAAACTCAACTTATCTATAAGTTACAAATGCTTAAATGAACCTTGTCTGGTTGAAGTAAAAGCATGATTTTCACAAATAAAAGAACAACGATCACTCAATCAGCACAGATAAATTATCAGTTTCCTTTAGCATTTACAAAATAATCAAATCTTTTATTTAGTATAAAAAAAAAAAAAGCTTTACTTTTCTGTTCATCCATTTGCTGCTGCTGGAAGAAGTCCTGCAAAATAAATCAACCTCAACACCACTTCCCTGCAACACAAGAATTTTAAAAAAGGGGTCTTCCATTAGACATGCCCAGATACTGATCCATGCTTAAAGTCAAAATCTTCTCTGTTCGGGGTTTTTGCATCAAACAAACGCATCTAACAACAACAAATTAGTAACAGTGAACGGAAGAAAACTTACAGATTTCCTATTGCTAAGATCAATTTTACTTACCTCCGACGGGTTTTTGACTCTTGAAAGTTCGAAGATTTTTGGGGGACAATAACGTATAGATTTTGTGATCTGCTGAAAGATGGGGAGGTGTTCACTGCAGTCTGCAAACGTCAGTCCGGGCGGGGAGGAAGGGAGAGTGGTGGGCCGGAAAGGGAAATGGATTTTCTTGTATATTTCGGCAGGACGTTTTTCCGGCCCAACCCCCAGCCCAGCTCATCGAAATGTTTCTGGTGTAGGCCGTTTGCAACTAGTAGAAGTCTATTGCTATTTGATTTCCATCTAGATGACTCGATCTACGTAGACATGGAATTCGGACCGGATTGGGCCGGCCCGGTTCATGGAACAGGCGGCCCGTCTGGGCCTGGACCGGGCCGGGCCCCTGGCTCGGACCGGCTGCAAAACCCATGGGCCCAGTTTGACCCATGGCCCGCATGTGGGCCGGACTGGGTCCACGGGTCGGCTGCAACAACGCATTTTGTTTTCACTGTGCGCGGGCCGACCCGGTCCGGCTCGGCCTGGGGTTTTTCGTAGACCAAACTGGACCTACTCCGCAGGCCTGCCCGTTTGGCCCGGCACGGCCCGAGGCCCGCGACGGGCTTGACCCGGTCCAATCCATGTCAGATTTTTCCGGACCCAGGTTGGACCGGGCCCGAACTGGGCCTAGTGGGCCTGGACCGGCCCGATCCGATTTCCATGTCTAGATCTATGCTCCCATGATCTCAAGCGAAGCATACATCTTGCGCTCAAACCAGGCAGCTGGTCAAAAGTTGTGGTTTTGAGTTCAAGTTCGAATCCCATAGGAAATGAACTTGGGAGTTAATACTAAGCTTGAAGAATGATCCAGCTTCTCTAATCTCTATATTTTGGTCGTCCCACTTTGACGATACTATATCTCAAGACGAGATGAATGATCGAGTCGGCTTCCACTTTGTTGTTCTAGAACGCAGGGCTCATTTCCAGCTATTTGTCTTCAATGCTCTTCTCTGGCGTAGAAGCATGAATTTTTTTCTTCCAATTCCTTCTCGCTCTCACGGTCGTCTTTTTGATAACTTGACGAAGTGACTGACGCAAAACATTAGTCCCCAATTGGAAGGGAAAACATGAGAGATGAATGATTGATTCAAGGGTAATTTTGAGGGTTTATCAATTTAGACATCTCCATATATTTTGAGGGTTTGTCAATTTAGACATCATTCCTAATTGTCAAATCCCTCCTATTTTCCATGATCTGATGTTATATCGCATCTGAGATGAATGGTTTTTTTTTTTTTGTTTATATTTGTATATATATCGCATCTGATGTTAATTTCCTTCTTCCGTCACATACCTGCAGCATAATCACTTGCTTAGTCATCTGTTGCTCTTCTTTTTGGTAGAAGAGTGATTATAAAAGCTGAAGCGAAGAGAATATACTACTACATTGCAATAAAGTGCTGATTACGCCCATTTTTCCTTTATACGACAAAAAAAGGGTAGAATATCTCTTGTTCAAAATGTGCACGGTTAAAGGAGAACATACAATAGCCATGGCAGAGTAACTACCAATTAAAATGACAAATGAAAGGGGGGCGGGGGTGGGGTTGGAATACAGAAAGAAAAGAAACAAAAGCAGATCAAAAATGATTTCACGTGGCTTCCATTGAGCAAAAACGTAAAGATAGCTTGCTCGGATCTAAATCAGTGGAAATGAACCAGGCAGTTCATTTTATAATTATGTACACGTGGGTTTCTAACTATGATATCTCTTGCTTGCTTGCTGAGCATGTGCAATTTGTGCTCTCTTGATTCAACTTCTGCAAAGAACATAGGATGCTAATTAGAGAACAGATCGTCTGGGCCGGACCGAACATGCAGTTAACGAGGATTAACTATCATAACTAATATTGCTAGTTATGAAACCAGGTACAAGCATGTGAAGTCGAATCATGATAAAACATATCAAACACTTTGTCTCAAAAAAACAAACAAACATATCAAACGCTCAAGACACGAAAGGGTCGAAACTTTCAGCCTACTTGGTAAAAAAAACATGGAAGGATTTTATACAATGCTGTCTATATTACTCAGTAGATCTCACTTCTTTTAACTTTATTCATATGTCTAGGACTATCAAACCGTTTATAAAATTTGGATACTGCCTAGGTAAAATAATAATAAGTGAAATGACATTTTTTATAGTTGCAATAGGGGGAAAATAAGGAAAAATAAGAGTTTCAGAGGAGAAAGGAGCAGTTGAAGCCCTTGTTACTACAGAAAATGTCAATGCAAAATAAGAAATGATACGGAAATTGATTTTTATTTTTGAGACAGAAATCTTGAATGTATGCCAGAAATTTCGTTTATTACTTGACGATCAGGATGACAGAGGACAAACCTGAATCTCGCTTTGCAGGCCTTTGATGTGCTGAACTGCCAAATCCAACATGTCTGCTGTGCTTGTTTGCTGAAATAATTCAAATATTAAAGATACTTGAATCAATCCACCAGTATCAAAGGAACAAAGTAATTTAGGGGGGGAAAATAGAAATATCATAAGAAAATGATTTTCCATTTTATAGTGATATAATTTACTTCAATATTTTCTTGGGCCTAAAATTCATAAAGGGCATAATAGTTCACAAGGTGATCCCAATAACACTAAATGATAAAAATGATTGCCAACTTGTTCAAGATGTCATCAAATGCTCATAACCTCTGTGCAGGCTTTACCTTGTCCATGTTTGGCACAAGCTCTTGCAACTTCCTCAACTTTTCACTAATTCTCGTTCTTCTTTCCTAAGAGACAATCAACGATCACATTGTAAGAAGCACAGTAGAGAAATCCTACAAAGAAATACAATAAGATGACCACAAATTTTGCTAACCCTCTCTGCAATGCTTCTTGGGTGTGTTGCACACCCACGCTTGGCACGGATTTTGCAAGGTACACTGTCTTGTTGAATTTGGAATAGATTCTCTACATTTGCCATCTCCAATGATGTTTTAGATAAACTATACTGAAATACACGAAACTCCTAATTCAGATAATTAAAAAGCAATGCAACTAAGTAATCAAAACATACGAAAATAAAACAGCAGCTCAAAGCAACATTAAAAATGAATGCAATAACTTCAGGAAAGGGATGGTAAGTATTAAATGCTTATCAAATTAAAATAATTAAACATGTTCTCCGCAAAATGAAACAAGCAAAAGAATTGACTCTAGTAAAATAATTACCGTAGGAGAGTCTATGTTGCTGAGAGCAGCAATGATGTCCCCATTATTGTCTTTGCCACGCTTGCTTGAAGGAGCTGAAAAAACAATCGAATTGGAATCATCCCATGAGCCAATCTGGAAATTGGAAGCCATATAGGTTTGGCCAATGTTCCCAGCAGCTGCATCCTCAGAGCTGATCTCTGATATGTGAGAAAGAGAGTCTTGTCTGGAGGAGAAGCTGAGCTGAGACTTCAGCCTTCTATTAGGCATCACATGGATCGCATCAGTGCCCACCTGAGAGTATCCTGCTCCACCTCTAGTGACGGAAAAGCCTGTCAAGAATGGAAAAAATCTGCATCTCAATTCAAAGTTACAGAGAGCACAGAGGTAAAAGTGTAATTTTAGATTTTCAAATTTTTACCTTGTGATTGGCCCTGAAAAGAGAATTTTCCATATGATTTGAGGACACTTCAGCAATAGCTATAATGTTTTATGGTAATAAAGTAAACAGACCTGTCCCATGGGGTGCTTTCGGTTACTACACATTGTACCACAGACTACGATATATACTTATGTTTTACAAAATTTCAAGTTTTTTTATAAAATAGGAATTACCAATATTCTTCTTCTTCTTTTTTGTATTTAAAACTTACTAATGAATAAGCATTAAAACTCTAAGGTCCTGTTTGAAACTACTTTTAGAAATACAACTTTTAATCAAAAGTCTCAAAAACTAAATATTACAGTTTTTCTATTTTAGTTCAAAACATAGAAAAGTTGATCATAGCATTTGTAAAAGAACTCTAAATGGAAAACTCGTTTGAAATTACTTTTTATGGATAAACACTTTTTAACAAATGCTGTAGTTCAAAACATAGTTTCAAACGAGACCTAAGAACTAACAAGTGAAAAAAAAATCCTAAACATAAAGTAAAACCCTAAAACACTAAAACCTAGTAAGCCACCACACTCTTCCTCACTGCCTCTACCTCCAACCAGATAAGCTCGAGCAATACTTATGATTACACTCGTCAAGGTGCCAGCTTGATTAAGCTTGATGAAACTCCGATTTGATTGACAAATGCTTAGGCACACCTAGCTTTAGTTTAGGTCAAGCTCAACTCTTTGACTTCATGTTTGACCTTAAGAATGTTCATGTTCAATTTGTTTTGAAATTGCAATAACAAAACAAGCCAATATACAAACCTAAACTCTAACTTAACTCAAGATGCAACTCAACATGAGCTTGATACTAGCAAGGTAAGAGTCACATACATTACGTAAAATACGTTAGTATAACATATCTTACACGTATGAATTCACATAAATAAAAATGTATTTTATTTATATGAAAGGAGAAAAGAAAAGATTCATTATTGATGATAGGAGTTACATATATATAGAAACATCTAATAAATGAATATCCAATAGTCCAAATAAACTAATAGCTAACTAATAAGTCTAGTACTCCCCCTCTAGCTAGAGCATATATATTAATCATACTCAGTTTGTTACAAAGAGAATTAAATACACTAAAACCTAACTCCTTTGTGAAAATATTAGTCAACTGCTCTGAAGATTGAGTGTAGGAAGTAGAAATATCTCCTCTCATCACCATATCACACACATAATAATAGTAACTTCAATATGTTTTGTACGTTCATGGAAGATTAGATTATTAGCCATGAAAATAACCGATTGGTTGTCGCAATGCATAGTCAAGAGAACAAACATCTACAGACAAACAAGCTTTGTCAATAGTGACCTAAGCCACATCATCTTACACGCTGTCTATGTTATAGAGTAACACTCAGCCTCAATACTAAATCTAAATACAACATTCTACTTTTTACTTCGAAAGTAACAAAATTATCCCCAACATACGTACAATAGCCTGATATAGTTTTTCTGTCTCTTCTGTCGTTAATATAATTAGAGTCTGAATAAGTCTCAATCTATAAGTGACCATTCTTCCTGCAAATAAGACCTTTTCCTGGAACATTCTTGATATAGGACAAAACTCGCAATGCTCCCTACTAATGAGTCATCCTAGGTTCATGCATAAATTGACTGAGAAGTTCAACTACATAAGAAATGTCACGGTACGTGACAATCAAGTAAATCAACTTCCCAATCAAACGACTATACTAACTAACATCCTCAATAGACTCAGAAGAACTATCTTAGAAAGCAAGACTCTAATCTATAGGAGTACTCTTAGGATTACAACCTATAAGCCTAATCTTTTGAAGTAGATCTAGTACATAATTTCTTTCAAACAATGTAATCATATCTCTAACATAAGCAAACTCAATGCTTTAATAATACTTGAGCTTTCCCATATCTTTGGTAGCAAAATGAGTCTTGAAATATTCCTTGATCTAACTGATTCCTACAGAATCACTACCTATCAATAAGATATCATCAATATATACTATTAGAATCACACAACCTTTGGTGCTCTTCCCGTAAAGCACTAAATAATCCACTACATATCTCTAGAAATCATTGTCTGTAATAACTCTGCTGAACTTCTTAAACCATACTAGTAGACTTTGATTAAGGCAATAAATTACTTTCATAAGTAAGTACACATGATTTTCTTCCTGAGCAACATAATCTAGTGGTTGCCCCACAAGAACCTGATGAACAAACCATCATATAGGAAAGCATTCTTAATATCAAACTGACAAAGTTCTCATGATTGATTTGTAACAATGGATAGGAGAACTTGTATAGAGTTCAAACGGACCACAAGTAAAAAAATCTCTACATAATCAACACCATATGTCTATGTAAAGTCACAAGCGACCAAACGAACCTTGTACTTGTCAACATACCTATCCGACTTGTGCTTGACCGTGAATACCCATCTACAAATGACTATGATGGTATCTACATGGCGAACAACCAAGTACCACGAGACACTAATGTTTCCACTAATGAGGAAAAAGTGATTTCTAGTAATTCTTAGGAATAAACTTTGTGGAAATAAACAAGGCAAAGCTACGAAAAGAAGGTGAAAGATAATCATATGACACAAAATGGAAAATAAGATGAACTATGGTGGAACGCTTACCCTTCTATATAACAATAGATACATTAAGTTCAAGGTAGGTGAATCCACAGACGTGTCGAAGGAAGACTGAGCTTGAGGTGGTTGCGGACGACAACGATAGACCTACAAAAGATGAGGGAAATTTTGTTCTACAACAGAAAAACTATCATTATCTGTGGTCAAATTCGCAACAAGGTGGAGATAAAGGAATGCTATTTGGAGGAAAATCAACAAAATCAAGGTAGGATGTAAACTCCAAAAAGATGAAATCTACAGAAACAATGTAACAACAATTGAGTAGATGAAAACACCAATACCCTCTCTCAATCCTAGAGTACCCAATAAAAACACATTTAATGGACTGATGAGATAATTTGTCAAGATAACAAAAGAAACACATCCTAACACTCTAAGAGGCATAGAAATAACTCCTCAGGTTGCAAACGTCACAGAGATACTTCACCACCAAAAGGAGCAAGTGGCATTCCATTGATAAAGATAATAAGCAGTAAGAACAACATCAAGCCATAAGTACTTTGGAACATGCATCTGCAACATAATAGTGCATATAATATCTAGAATATATTAATGTTTACGCTCATCTACACCATTCTGTTGAAATATACGAGGACAAGTGATTTGATAAAGAACACTAAGAGTGGCATAGCATTTTTGACATTTAGTTTGAACAAATGCAAGTGCATTATTTGTGCAAAAGATTTTTAGAATAATAGTAAATAGATTTTTTTTTACTACATCAACACAATTTCGAAGAAAATAAAATCAAGATGATCGTGAAAAGTCATCAACAAATACAATATAATACCTATGACAAGATATAGACAACACTCTAACAAGACCTCAAACATCACAATAAATTAACTCACATGGATTCTAACGAGTAGTAAGACTAAGACCCTTATAGATAGTATGGTGATGTACTAATGCTTATCTAACTGACATGACTCATAAACCAAAGAATTGACAAAAAATCAAGGTAAAGCCTACAAAAGCTTACGATAAGATAGGTGATTGAGCCGAAAGTACCACAATAATGACAACTCCTATGTAAATGCAAGAGATGCTAATCTTCGAGACATGTTATCACGAACCAGCAAATACACATCATATCTACACTTACAGCCTAAACTAATCCTCTTTCTTGTCTGTAAATCTAAAAGATACAATGAAAGAGAGAAAAAGTCACAAAATATTATAATTGCTTTATAATGACACTAATGAAAAAAAGTTCACAAGGAAATATGAAAGGAAGCTCTAACAACACCTTCTTCAGACATTGGATAGGTACAACCATTAGCAATGAAAACAGAACAAATATCATATAACTAAGAAAGTGGAGTAAAAAGGTCTCGTGTACCTAGCATGTAGGAGGAAACACCAAAATCTATAATCCAAGAACTATCTTAGAAGCTAATAAGACACTAGTACTTGTGGTAGAAGCATGTGATACTGTAGCAGTGGATTAGTTGACTTACAACTACATAAACTGGTCATAGTCAACTTGAGAAATGGATACTGCCTAAGTAGACTGATCTAAAGGTGATATAGCAGAGGAGATACTATAGTAACATGAGCAGAAAAGATATACGAGGACTTGCTAAACTTTACCCAACACTTATTAGGTCAGTGGCCAAACTTGCCACAATGCTCGACTGGGGAAATCCTCCCCCTATAAGCTGACCACTACAACCTCGACCACAACCACAAGAAGAAACAACTATCACAGGCTAATCTGAAACGACAACTAGCATAGCAATAAAAATCCGCAAGACTCTAAAGAAGGTAGATTGTAATCATCTCTGGAAATCACTTTCTATAAATATTGTAACAATCTCAATGCCAAGAATCTATCACTGTATCTGTGATCCCAACTATGGGTTGAGACTAGACATAAAGGTTGCAACAACGAGCTCTTCACGATATTCCCTCATCTTAAAGATATTTGCTAGAAAAGGTTAATAAATCAGCTAGAAGTGCTCCCAAGGACGTAAAGTAGTCTTATACTAACAGCCTGATGAACAGTAAAAATTTACTCATAGATCTCATATATCTTTAAAATGTTTTATTCATGGCCATAAGTGTTCTTCAAGGTATCCTAGAATTTCTTAGTGGGCTTGAGCATCATGACACCTCTAGAAATGCTCTCCTCCATATTATTGACAAGTCAAGATGTAACTATACAATCATTAGTAAACCAATCTTCATCAACAGTATCCTTTTGCATCCAGAGAATCATGTGCCAAATGATGAATCTTCCGATGAACACTAAGAAACGTCTCAAAGGCTTGAAACCAAAGTAAATAGTTTTGTCCATTGAGTTGAACAGAGGTACAACTCAAATTCTTCATAAGTGCACCTCTAAACACAGACAAAGGAGCCATAAATCACCGAGAAGAGCAACAACACAATCTAATCAGAGGTAAACAACAGCAAGAACGGTCCAATAAGAACAATGGAAAAAAATGATACGAAAGAGTCATAGATAACTTCTCAAACATGCAATCTCAATCTGGAGTATGAAAAAGGATAAAATCAATCTCCTGAACATGCAGTCTCAATCTGAGGACATGAATAAAAGGAGAGAAATGTCGGCAACCTAAATCATGACGAAACAATCACCAACAAGGCTGCCAAGTCACCAGAGATGCCGGGAAGACCTAAAGTAGTAGAGAAAACCACCCCTTTCTGTCCATTGGTGGCAAAGGAAGCCTTGGAAGGGCTGACCGGCGGTGGAAAAGGCCCTGGAAGGGCTTGGCGATGCCCCAAGAGACACTAAAAGAGGTGGGAGGGCTGACAGGAGGGTTGGAACCGCTAAAAGGCCGACACCAACGACGAAGAAGAGACTTCAAGTGCCAACAACTGTTAGGGGATTTTACGGCTAGAGTTTCCTCTCTCCTGTTTTTTTTCTGTTAAAAAAAACCTTACTCTTGATACCATGTGAAAGGAGGAAAGAAAAGAAAAGATTCATTATTGATGATAGGAGTTACATATAGATTGGAACATCCAATAAATATATATCTAACAACCCAAATAGGTTAATAGCTAACTTATAAGTTTAACAATTTACCTGTAAAATGTGGAGCTAATATGAAATGAGTTTTAAGTTTGGTTTTTCATAAAGTTATTGAAGTAGAAATTTGTTACTTATTTTTTATTGTCAAGAGGAAGCAGATTCTAAAGGTAAGAGGAGGACAAGAGGTAAGAGGAGGACAAGAGGTAAAAGGAGGACAGCACATGCAAGTGGGTGAAAGAACTCCACACATAGATGGGTAAGAGAACCCTAGATGCAAGAGGTGTGTAAGAGTATCCCATACACAAACATGATAAATCCTCACACAAAGGTGGGTGAGAAAGCCATTTATCACTACTATCCTCATTCGATTTATAACTTAGAAAGTCCATCTACTATATACCAAGTCTACATCTTCTTCAATAACAATGTAATAAGTCCATGTATTCCTCGATAGTCACCCAATAAGTCCAAGACTAGTGCATCCCTAAGTATTCAAAAATCAAACATGAGACCTCTTCCTGCATGGAAAGAGAATGCAACTGTTGTGCTATAAAGCCCTGGAAATGTATTTCATGTTTTGGTCTGTTTCATCTAATTTTGCACTCATCTTGTGAAGCTTCAATCATAAAACAAGCTAGCTAGATTAGCAACCTATACGCATGTTCCAAGATTGTGGTGCACCTTCATATATCATACAGATTCATACTGATCAGCTGTGAACACTCCAAATTTCAACGTGTTCGTTAAGTTCTCAAAAATCATTAAAGAAATGCTTTCCATTAAGGTTACGTAAACTAGGTTAGATGGTGAATCATGTCTTTGTTAGTCATCATACATATAAACATCTTTTGAGCTCAATGACTTCATATGACACAACCAATACTTATGTAAAGCATTGATCAACAATCACTTGGTTCAATGATAAAGCATCTTTATAGTTGTATCAGAGTTTGAGGGTTTGAACTCTAGGACATCGGAAAATGGATTTATTTTTGAACTTAGGTCTCATGGATGGTGGTCGCAAGGGACAACAACACTATGCTATTCTTTAAAAAAAAAAAAAAAAAAAAAAACATGATTAGTTCTAACATGGGCAGTTTGACAAATGACAATATTGTCTTTTTTGTCATATCATGCAGGAAACTTGGGAACCTTTAAGCTTAATCAGAAGGATGACCCATGACACCAATCAACCTGATAAAACGCCCTGAAAGTATATTCCTACATTTTAGAAGAGGAAAGATCGTCGTAATCCATTAGAATGTTCCCAAGCTCCAAAGGTGGCTTCCTCAACCCCTAAGGAACACTTTGAGTTGAAGTAAATTACCACCTTGCATCATAATTGTGTAGAGTCAAAGGAAGGCACGAAAGAAACACAAGGACCACATACTACTCACCTTCTTCTGATCAAGAAGAAGAAAAGATGAGGCAGATGTCCACTGGGACCACGCCGCCTGATAAGCTGGACCGTGGACCACCCCAAATCCCCAATCCCTGCCGTTCAAGGTATTCGAACATCGCACCAAATTATCACATCAAAGAAGAAGACACCCGTTAACCGTTAGTGGTACCCAACCATCGGCGGCAACAGGCGGCAGCAGGAACACAGAGATCTGCCTGTCACCTCCGTGAGGAGTGCACTGGCGAAGAAGACCAACGAGACTAACGGTGGATACCACGCCTACGAGATTCCATCTGGGCCTTACATCCTACGGACCATGGAGATAAGAACAACGTCTACTTTTGTCCTTGATGAAGGAAATAACGATTGCGAAGGGCCAAATCCAACGATTCCCCTGTTCCCGAGCACCACATTTCGCTATTGCCTTGTTCCAAAAGTGTGGCTGTGGGCTACAGAGAGTGGGAAAGGAAGGATCAAATTAATTTGGCATTTGTTCCTGATGGCTGTCTCTTGTTTTAGAATTTTAATAATTCTCTACATTAAATACAGCCTGCGAGCATCATCAGAGGTGGCATGCGCTCGTGCTGAAGCCAAGACAGGCGGCTTAAGCACGGGAGGTGGGGAAAGAAATGAACATGATAATAGATTCCGTTGTGATTTCTATATCTAATTTTTTTTTTTTTTTTGAAGTCTAATCCTGTCACTCACGTACACATGCATGTTACCACCATAACAATGCTGCTCGGTACAGAAACACCATATTATTAATTGTCCTCTGAGAAAAAAAGAGAGCCTTTAATCAAAGATAAGCCAGCTAGGAAGATTAGAGTGAAGAGAAAGACAAAATCATAATTAACGGATCGATTCAATGAAAGATGTTCAATGAGACAAAATAGTAATAACAATTCAGGAATAGAGATATAGAGATAACGATGTAAATGAGAGGAACGCACATGAACTCATAGTTAAGTGCAGCGAAGATGTAAATGATATTATTAAAAAGAGAGAGAGAGAGAAACAAATGTATGCAAAAGAGTGACGACTACGGCATTGATAGAGAAGTAGCGAGAAGAATCCCAACGACTTCAATAATCACAGCTCACAAGCAAGACCACATAACTCAATAATTCACCATATCAAATAATTCGATGACTTTACACACCCCAATCTTTAAGTTAACCTCTATACGCTGGACCACAAGCAACAAACATTAACAAAAACTAATTAACAAAAAAGCAAGAAGAAGTGGACTCACCGTTCTCAACCATTAGATGGGAAAGAAACCCAGCCGGCGAGCTACTATGCCGGAACAACGGCGACGATCCTCCCCCAACTCCATCTCCACCTCCACCTCCGCTGCCGCCACCGCCTTTGAACCCGCCGCTGCTCATGGCGAGGTCCCCGAGCGAAATATCGTTGAGGCAGTAGGACCGGTCGAGCCCCATCTCGAGCCCGACAGACTTGCTCTTGTTGGCGTACGACGCGGAGTTGAGATCCGCCGCGGCCTTGCAGCTCGACTCGGAGGTGAGGCAAGGAGACTCACCGGCGAAGAACCTGCTTCTCCCGAGCAGGTTCGCCTCCGACGCTCCCCCTCCGACAGACCCACTCCCCCCTCCTCCTCCTCCTCTATCTGGGTCGACAAGGCTGGAGAGGAAGGAGCCCGGGGCGGAGCCGTAGCGGGCAAGGCCCATGGGGGTGAGGGACATGGTCGGTTTGGAGGAAGGAGGTGAGTTTTGTTGCGGGTGGTAGTGGTTTTGGTGCTGCATGGGTTGAGGAGAGGAGCGAAGATGGGTGGGGGGAGTTTGACAAGTGGAGGGAGGTTTGAGGTTGCTGCTTAATTCTGCTCAGAGTTTGAGGGTAGTGGAGGTGGAAGATGGGCATTGGGGAGGGGTAGGAATGGAAGGTGATGCCTTATTAGATAAATAAATGAGCATTATTTAGGAAAATGGTTTCAATAATAATACATTAATAATTAATTTACTTATTAACACCTCCAACTTCACCTCTTTCTCGTGCCACTATCTCGTACCATAAAGTCCCGCAAATTTGTATCTCTTAGTTAAAGACAACTAACAAATTAATAATACATTCCAAACTAATAGCATTTATTTCAAAGCTACAGTGATTGTTTTGTGATTGACTTATACGTACCTTAGAAAACCTTCATTTCATCTCATTTATAGATGTATTCCTTCGCCTGCATGCCTTTCTCACCACCACTGCAAGGACACAAGCCTCTACCTACCGTGCTTGGTACTGCTCCTTCAACCTTGGCCCCTAGAGCCTCAACCCCCACCATTGCACCACCAATGTCACCACTCCTACTCCTAGCTATGCTTAGAACATCGTCGAGGAATCCGAGCTAGAGGAGTCTCTAGATTAGAGGGAGAGGGCCACACTATCAAATCCCCTCATCGGCATCGTCCTCTCCACGACAGCGGACGTCGTCAGGCTTAGTAGGAAGCAGAGTGGGGGTAAAAGAGCAGAAGGGCCTGTAAATGGTGTCGAAGGGTATATTTGTCTGGTTGTTATCTTTAAGTTATACGATTTTAGAACTAAATGATCGTAGTGAATAACGTTCTACAAGGAGATACTATATTTGTAAGATGAGAAAGAGGTGAAGTTTAATATACTAATAAGCAGATTCTTCGTGATATAAAGAAGCATATATACGCGGGTAGAGAGAGGGTTGTTGACAAGTTTTGCCTTGTGCTATTTGTATCGGTGGTGAAGGTAGTTTATATATTACGATGGTTCATTGTTACAGTGGTTGAGAGAACTTTAAACTCGTTATAGGTTTCGAATTCGAATATTAGAACATTCACCTCTTATTATCTCAATCGTTAACAAAAAAAAAAAAAACCTAATTTATATAGGACGAGAGCTTGCGTATGTCTTGTGAATGCATTGATTTTACGTGCGTTTGGGAAACATTAATGTTTCATCAAATAGTCAACTTACTACTAGGATGGGAGCGGGAGCTGCTTTTATGGCTATTGGGAGAGGTTATTCACCACACGATCATAGTGAGAGCTTGTGGAAGAATCTTTCCTGGTAAGCCGGGACCAACCTTGATGTGTCCTTTAACATCTTTGGTACCAAGACACTATTCAAATAATTAGTTTTAAGACAAAAAATTGATAATCAAATTACACAGACTTTACTCACTTTTGCTTAGTTTCATTTTCCTGTTGTCAACTTATATGCCACGAGACGTATTTAAGGTGTCTTAATATGTATAATTCTATATTAGATCATTTGAAGATACGAATAGACAGACAAGAAAATGAGCTATTTATAAGGTAATTTACTACTTAAACATTTTTACATGGGTTGGTGAATCATACTAGAATTACTTCAGAGCAATACTTTCATAGATTCGTAGGCTCGGACTGTGACATAATGAACTTGTTACTTCTTATGTGGTACAAACAATGAAAGTTTTTATCTTAATGAACTACCTACTTATAAAAAAGAAAGCAAAGATGACATGATAAAGAATTAAACAACGACACGATACAAATATCATTTTGCACATCAACTCATAGTTCAACTCAACCTACTGTCATGGTACAATTGGTATGAAGAGTGAAACTTTATACTTCCATTATAAGGAAAATATATATATATTTATCGATTTCAAAAAAAAAAAAAAAACTCATAACTCAATTCTCCATTACTAGGAAATTAAAGTTTGATTGTTGTCCATGCGAGTATCTGGGAAATTTTCCATCACTTACATGTGAACTTTCTAGCTTCTCTACCTGCATATGGCATTTCATGTATTTTGAGGCTATGATATAACGTCAACAAAAAAAAAAAAAAGGGATACAAATATGGTTTCCTTATGAAGTCATATAAATGACATAATGTACTTAATCTTCAGTATTAAAATTGTTAAGCAATAACATGATACTCATGGTTAAAACCCAACACATATATTTTTAAGCCAACAAACTAATATTCTTACACATTTTGCATGACTCGTATGTTGATCCAGCTTAAAAAAAAAAGGAGCTATGGAGTATGAACTTATGATAGCTCCAACTTCTACTACCAGCCTACCATGCATATTTTACTAAAGGTACAGTGGTTCAACTATTGATTATATCTCCTCAAGAGTAAACTATTAAAATATTATAAATTAATTATCAAATTACAAGGAAGGAAGAAGTACATCATCGAAAACAAGTTAGTGGACCCTCAATCTGTAGATCTGAGACTAAGAGTCTAGTAAGATGAAGTACATTTCGCTGATGTCAATGTAATCATTGTATGTTTAACCAATACATGAGGCTGTATGCCTGTATCTGTGCAGCAAATAAATGTTTTTTTTTTTGTAATGTTAATGATATCATATTAGTTAGTGTTTGGTAACGTTTATGGAAAAATAGGTTATTCTCGTGAGCAACGTTTTTGAAAAAGTTAATTTTCATAACTTTTTATAATTAACTTATTCGACAGTTTTTATGTATAAACAAAAAACTGACGTAATGAAATAATCTAGTTAAAAAAAAAACTGTTTGGTTCACTTTTTTAGGAATAAGTGCTTTTTTTCATAAGTTGGTTCTAGTAATCGTTATCAAACGGACCCTTAAATTCTTGACAATGAATCCACCACCAAGAATCAAAGTAAGTCTAAAATATTACATGAGCCTTGGATCATAGAGAACCCCAAAACAAAATTCAACCACTTCCAAAGTTTACAATCGGCAAGTAATCAACAAAATTTAACAAAATTACAACTCTAGTTCAGAAATAGTCTTCATAATCTGATTAAGGAGAAATTAATCATGCAATGGTGTCTTCGTTGGAGTTGTGAACAGAGAGGGATGACTCACAAAGGCAGTAATAGAAGCATTAGGAGGATGATGCATCAGATTGCTTATTGAAGATGCTGCATTGTGTGGCTGCTCAATGTTCCATGAGTTTTGCATGTTTATGACTGATTGAAGCAACACTTCTCTTTTAAAACCTGAACCCAAATTTTCTGTCGAAGAATACATAAGAGAGATAATATCGAATGTAATAGACTTACATAAATTTGATATATTACCGAAAGTTTTATTATTTCTTTCCTTTCAAATACTCCAAACCACAACAGGAATTTGGATATTCCACCCAATTTCAGATAAGGGAAAGATACATTCAGGTCTATATCTAAACAGGTCCTCAATTTAACAAAAAACGGGATACCAAGGACTGTTAATAAAAAAATTCCAAACTACTGTTGCAAAAGAACAATGTATAAACAGATGAGAAGCAATTTCACAATAATTATTACACATAATGCATAAGTCCTACCCATTCCATCCTTTTTTCCTCAAGTTTTCTTTAATTAGAATATTATTTGACACCAACAGCCAAGTAAAGAGTTTAATCTTAAATGACACTCAAGCCTTCCATATCATCTTGTTTAAATGAAATCTGATGCCACAATCATTGATAACTTTATAACATAAGTTAACAGAGATTATATAGTTAGCATTTGGATACCAATATATTTTATTTGTATCCAATTGCAGCTGAACCCCAATCAGCAGTTTAGCAAGCTGATCTGCTAGTGCCTGAATGACATGTAAATCACCAAGGTGCTCAGACATGTAATTGAGATTAAATAAAACTTGGTAATCACCCCTAAATAACTCCATTACCTTCTTAACATATGTTTTTTTTTATTTAGCAAGATTATATAACTCAGGAAATTTAAGTTTCAGAGAAACACCATCTATTCATTTATTTTTCCAAAAGATTGTGTTCTCACCATTACCAACTTTATATCTAGTAAAACAGTTAATAATATTGAAACAAGCTTTTAATTCTTGCCAAATTGGAGACCACTTTCCTTCTGATGTGTTTAGAATGACTCCCGGCCAAGATCGAGAGAAGTATTTGGCTTTTAACAAAGTAGGCCATTCCAGATTGGGTGTGCAAGTCAGCAGTTGCCCTAGAAGCTTGTATTTAAGGGCTAAACTAAATTTTTTAAGATTAATAATGTCCCAACTCTTATGTTCCTTAGGCCAGCATAAAACTGCCCATTTCACTAGATGACATCCTTTATATTGGGGGAGGCAGATTTCCAAAGAAACCTACTCCTAAGTCAGTCAATTTCATATTCAACTCTTGAAGGAATGTGCAATACAGATAGGTAATAAGTTGAAATTGTAGATAAAACAAAATTAACAAGGGTTAATCTTCCACCTAGAGAAAGAAATTTTACCTTCCAAGATGATAGCATTATAAACTAAATGCATAAAACGTTAATTGCGATATGAGTATCCTAATCACTTCATTTGAGGGTCTCAGCTTTTAATAATTTCAGTAACCTTCAGGCTTTAAACTTCAATGCTTTAATCTAAGGTGATAAAAACACACAATGTGAATTTAGAGTATCATGTGGATTATGGATTGGAAACCAATGATAGTGAATTTAGATTTTCACTTTCATAAAAAAAAGAAAGATAGAAGCCTACAATTATGCTCATACTGCAATCTCATTTTTCCTTATATTTAAGAGTAAATTATAGTTTATTTTTCTTAACTATTTGAGTTTTTCAACTTGATATCCTAAACATTTTTTCGTTACAATTTATCTCTTCAATTACTTCCATTAAACAAAAAAAAAAAATCCTTCCATTAGATTTGAAAAGTCACGTGACCTTTATAATATTTTTTTAAACAAATTTGTCATTTTCCCCCATTTTCTTCTTCTCCAATGCTTTGTCAACTAAACTATCCAAGAAAGTCGAGTGACCAAGCGAGTCAATTGAGCCTCGAGAATGCCAAGCACCAACATTCTGCACACCAAGTTCTAAAAAGGTCAAGCATTAATGCCCTACATGTCGAGCTCTGAAAAGGCTAAGCGGCCAAGCTATATTATTGAGCTCTAGGAAGGGTGAGTGCCAATGTTCCGCACGCCAAGCTTTGAGAAGGTCGAGTACCAATGCTCCCCATGTCGAGCTCCGAGAAAGTCGAGTGGTCGAGCGAATGGGGTGAAATGGAAAATTTGTATGACTGAGAAAAGAAATATTTACAACTAAGGGTAAAACGATTAGACAAAGTAAAAATTTAACATCATTTACATAAAAAAGCGGTTCATTGTTTTTTTTTTTTTTTTGAAAGCAGTAATCAATTTTCATATTAATATATTCCTCAATCAATCCACATAAAGCCCAAGTTTGATGGTAGTTTGCACCAAAAAATAACAGCTCCACAGAAAGGAGCAGTAGCCAGAGAAGTAAGGCTCAAAAAATATTACAGACCCAGAGTATTTTCAGCACAAAATATTGACAAAAAATGGCCAATGAGAAAGTAGCCAATCAGAGGACTTTATCGTCCTGCAGAGCAGGGGTGCTTGCACTTCCCACCCCCACCAGATGCTCTGAGATTCTAGGCAGTGGATCAATCTCCATGCCTCTGGATTGCTGGAATGAAGAGATGGAATGCAGAACCTCGTTTTTTTTTCAAATCCTACACCCAAACACTCAACCCAGGAGATTGTCAAAGAGATAATATCATTAACAATCAGATCTTTGCTAAGTGTAATACCCCTGAAGATTTTGTTGTTTCGTGCCTTCCAAACAGACCACAAGAAGATTTGTACAAAAGTAAAAGTGCCAATGCCAGGTAATTCAAATTTCAAAACAGGTGGCATAAAGAATAAGTCTTGTATAGATAAAATGGCAGGATACAATGGGGAGGATGCAAAGACATTCCAGATGGAGGAAGAAAATGGACAAGAAATAAATAGATGTGTTGCAGATTTAGTATGATGGTTGCAAAAAATACATGCAATGGAACCATTCCAGCCCCTTTTATATAAATTATCCTTGGTCAAAGTTTTATTGCAAACAACCAACCACGAAAATAATTTGACTTTTAATGGAACCCAACAGTTCTAGATTGCATTGAAGTGTTTGAATCGGTATCCACTATCGTTAATCATAATATAACATGTTCTAACAGAGAAATCATTATTAGTAGGTTTCCAAACCATAGTGTCAGCCTCTGAATGTAAACCTGTAACTGGAATTATGCCCAATAATAGATTCATTTGAGAGAGAAGGTGTACAGAGTCAGTTGCTAGCAATGGCTCAATCAGTAGGTTGTTGTGAGTTGCCACACTGATACTTACAACTTTTTCCACAGTAGCATATTTAAACCTTGCTCTCCTGTAAATATCAAGAAAATATTCTCTCAACTTTTCTTCATTCCACCATCTGTTTTTCCAGAATATGATATTTTTCCCGTTGTTCACATGAAACAAAGAGAAAGTATTAATGATATCAAAGCATTTTTTAATTTCCATCCACAAAGGAGAGGTTCTAGTGTTGGAGGAGTTAAGGATGGCACCTAGACCTCTCCTTGTTAGGTACTTTGCTTTAATAATTTCTTTCCATTTCATAGAGTAGTTATTAGATAAAAGTTGCCAAAGTAATTTACATTTTAAGGCTTTATTGAAATTTCCCAAATTGATGATACCCTAACCTTGTTGATCCTTGGATCGACAAAGGGCTTTCCATTTGACCAAATGGTAAGCATTGGAGGAGGAAGAGTTCCACAGAAATCTAGATCTGCATTTGTCAATAACCTTCTCCACTTTTATTGGGAAGTGTAAAACAGACAAATAGTATGTTGGGATGGCAGAGAAGACAGCATTAACCAATGTTAATCTTCCCCCTAATGATAGTAATTTTGCTTTCCATAAGGATAATTTCTTTGAATTTTTTTCAATGATAGGTAACCAATCGTGATAATTGGCTTTCCTGAAGTGTAAGGGAAGCCTTAAATATTTCATAGGGAAAGTTTCAATTTGACAACCCAATATATGCGAAGCTCGCTGAATAAAACTTTCAAGAATTCCAATGCCAGTGATAGAGAATTTGTGGAAATTTATTTTTAAGCCAGAGCAAGTTTGGAAGCAGCAAAGTATCTTCTTTGTATTTATTAGATTATCTTCATTTGCTGAAAGAAACAGGATGGTGTCGTCAGCATATTGAATATTCATGATCTTTGGGCCATTATTTGGTATCTGAATACCAGATATTAGATTGTTTTCCATTGCTAAGGCAAACATTCTATTTAAAACATGAGTAACCACAATGAAAAGAAGTGGGGATAGGGGATCACCTTGCCTTAGACCGTTTTTGGATTTGAAGAAACCTTTAGATGACCCATTGACTAGTACTGAGAAGCGGGCTTGGGAGATGCACATATTCATCCAAGAGATCTATCTTTGCTCACAACCTAAGTCTTTCAGTGCCTCTAACAGGAAGTCCCAATTGACATTACCGAAAGCTTTTTCAAAGTTTAACTTGAGGATAAAACCAGGTATGCCATTGGACTTCATAGAATGAATGGTCTCTTGAGCCACAAGGAAACAATCACCAATATATCTGCCCGAAAGGAAGGCACACTGTGAGTGCTCTATTACTTTATTGAGAGCAGGAGAGAGTCGTGCAACTAATGTTTTGGCGATTATTTTATACAAGTTGTTTACCAAGCTAATGGGTATAAAGTCCCTGACCTCTTTAATACCTTCCTTCTTAGGAATTAGAGCAATAAAGGTCTGATTTATATTAGCTAAAAAATCAGAGTCAAGATTGCTATGTAGCTTGTGGAAGATGTTTAGAATATCATTTTTCAACATTACCCAGAATTTCTGAAAGAAGTGTAACGAAAACCCATCAGGACCTGGGGCTTTTTCCCCAGGAAGATTACTAACATTGCGGTGTATCTCCTCCAAGGAGAAGGTAATTTCCAAAAGTTCAGGATCAGCAATTTTGTTTGGCAATAAAATATCCCAATCAAGGTTGGGAGATGGACAAGATGGCTTGTTAAATTGCCTCATGAAGTGGTTTTCTATTGCATTTGATATTAGTATCGGGGAATGTTCAATGATACCATTGATGTTCAAAGAATGTATAGTGTTAAACCTCCTCCGCAATTTTACCGTGGTATGAAAAAACTTGGTATTTAGATCACCTTCCTTTAGCCATTGGATCCTTGACTTTTGTTTCCAATATATTTCTTGTTCTTGTAGTAAGCAAAAATGTTCCTCTTTTAGCACTTTCAATTTGTGTTGAAAGGTGACCAGGTTATTGTTGGCACTGATCAGTGAGTCCAAGAGGTTTATTTGGGATTCCACAACCTCTAATCTCTTTTTTCTTATTTCCCTTACTGGTCCCATCCATCTAATAATTTGCTTTTTCAAAAATTTTAGTCTGTATGCAAACCTATCCACAGGAGAGTGAGAGTGACAAAAGAAGAGGGAGTTTGTCCAGCAGGTTTCAATGAAGGAAGAGAAGCCCTCAATTTGCAACCAGGACTTGTAGAATTTAAAAGGTGGAGGGTCCCACTTATACGGAGCAGTGTTCAGTATAATGGGGATGTGATCAGATATTACCCTAGTTTTTCCCAAACAAAAGGAGTCTGGGAATTTGTCCATCCACCCAGTGGACACCAAAAATCTGTCAAGCCTAACCAGAGTAGGCTGAAGATGAAGGTTTGACCATGTAAATTTGTAGTTACTCGGGGGGAAGTCTAGTAATGCTTGAGAGTCAATGAAATCGTTAAAATCCCTCATATGAGATGTGATGCCACCTCTGGAGGAATGCTCCTCCTGAGATCGGATCAGGTTGAAGTCACCTCCAATTACCCAATTCTGGTTAACCTTATCACTTAAGCCTTTAAGTTCCTCAATGAAAAGTATCTTATGGCCGTGCTCGCAGGGACCATAGACTCCAATCAGCCACCATACAAAGTTATCCATGGTATTTGTAAAGCTTAAAGTGATACTATAATTCCCTTTTATGGTGTTTGAAAGCTTTACCAAATTTTCGTCCCATCCGACTAAAATTCCCCTAGAGGCTCCCGAAGAAGGAAGAATAGACCATTGATTCAAAAGGCCACCTCCAATACTCCTTAGGGTATAAGGGGAGAAGTCACCTAGCTTTGTTTCACTTATTATGATAATACTGCATTTATTTGTTTGGAGGAAATTCTTTAAAGCCCTTTTTTTCCCACTACTACCCAAACCCCTGATATTCCAAGCAGCTATTAACATAAAATTAAACAGGGGATATATGCAGAGAACGAAGGTTCTCCAAAAGGTGTGCATTAGCATTGAGATCTATGGGTAGTAGTCCTTGATCTTTCCTTACAGAATCATAAAAAGATTGTATGTCATTTTGAGAAGAAATAGTAATTCCAATTTTATTGCAAAAATCACTGAAATGATCAGAGGATTCCCAGGTTAGCACTTGGTTTAAAAAATCATCAGGCTTAGCAATCGTGCCAGGAAGTGCATTAGCGAAGGAAGATGAAAAAGATGCAGCAACAGTTGTATCAGAATTAGAGTCTACATGCATAGCTATTGAGGTTAAGTTGAGAGCATGATTACCTGGAGCATGGATAGGGGTAGGTGGTTGCGGGTATGGAACTTCTGCAGGATCTCCAAGGTCATCACTCTCGAGGCAATCATATACTGCCAGTACCTTTTCAAACTTTGATAAGGATAGGTTCCTGGTTCTAACCTCCGTTTCGATGAATCGAGATGTGTCATCTTCTTTAGGGATTTGGCTGGGAGAGGTACTGATTACAGGAGGTGGAGTGTTATGATTGGAAGACGTAGAGGGAGTAGGAAGAATCCCAGGGGAGTTGGAGATGGGAATAGGGCTTACAGGCCTAGTCTAAACAAGTTTCCCGTCTTTAGGAGGTCGATTTCCTTTTGCTCCTCTCCAGCCTTTGTTGCTCTTGAATGCCTTTCTAACAGGTTTCAAGTTAGTGACATTTGTCTGAACAGGAGGTTTTACAGACCATTTTCGGGGAGGGTCATGAGTGCTGTCCGACGGGGAACAGAGATCCCAGCTGCGTCGGTATTTGATGGGGTAGACATAATTTCCAAAGGCGAAGTATCTGCAATTAGGAATATCTCTTCCAGGTAGGACCTTGATTTTCAGTCTGGCAAAGCCCAGATGTTTCACATGATCTATGAAGAAATCCACTTCCAGAAGTTCGACGAAATCAGAAAGCATGTGTCGGAAAATGTCAATATCCCAGAGATGATGCGGGATACCCTCAAGTCTAATCCATACCCCTTCCTCCTTGTTGATAATAACGACGTTTGAGTTGGGGGTCCATGGGATGAAGGAAGCCGAGATGTTGTGTAACAAGTGTCCGTGCATCTTAAGAGAATCTGTTCTGGCTTTCACAGAAGGGAAAGTCAGCAAAAATTTACCCGAGGAGGAGTTCTTGACCTCTATGTCTGACCCACAAGTCCAAAAGGCTCGGACATGGTTCGATAACGTTTCCAGAGTAAGGTTAGAGGTGTGCGCTGTGACTATGGCACTTCTGGAGAGTAGCATGTACTGGTTGCATACAACATCTGTGAGAGGAAGAACAGAAGGGTTTTGAGGGAAAAGTCCTTGAGGAATCATATCTGTCGGGAAGGATGATTTTCCTTGAAAAAATTTACATATGACTACTGAGTGAGAACATGAGCTACAACGGAAGCAAGAGCCGTTGTATTTACAGGTGGCTTTTATGTGACCTTTCAAACCACATTTGAAGCACCTGTCATGCTTTGTGCAGAAGCTTACCAAGGGAGTGGTGGGTTTTCTGCGGGGGACCACTTCCCAGCCTGCGGTCGACGGGACTGCCGACGGGCGGACACTCTCCGGGATAGAGAAGAGAGAATGAGAGGCTTCCTTAGTGCCAGAGAGCTCAACAGGGGAGGAAAGAGTATCGAAACGCGTTCCAGAGGCTCGCGAATTAGAGGAGATATTTACAGGAGAGGAGAGTATATCGAATCGCGATCCGGAGGATCGTCTGCCAGAGATTGCGGAGTGGGAAGGCAGAGTGGGAGGGCGGCTAAAATTAATGCTTCTGTCAGAGGGAACCCCGTCGTGCGTAGAAATTTCTACGCAGGAAGAAAAAGTTACATTTGAGTTGTTGATGGTGCAGCTACAGTGATAGCCGTCAAAAGGATTTGTTGCGTCAGCAAATCGTTTCCTGTTCCCCGTAAAATCCCACCCGTAACCTACATTCCCACTCTCATTTAAGGATTCAGATATAATAGGTGATGAATTAGTGGGGGTTATATCGCAATTTTTCCTTAAGATGGCAGAGAAATCTAGCGGACAAAAAGACGTAAAGTTCCATACTGTAGGTAATGGATTTTTAATATGAGACAGTCCCATGTCAGATTCTAGGGAAGACCGCCCCAACTTTTTGCAGGGCGGAAAGAACTTGCCTAACTTCGGCGAGGCCACCGGAGGGTTTAGTAGGTCGTCGGAAGCAGGAAATAAGGGGGCATCTGTTACCCCAGAGCCAGAGTGTTCAAGATGCGAACAATCACAAGGAGTAGTTCGCTCAATCTCCTCTACGCCCTTTAAGGATAACTTTGAAAACTTGTAATCGAGGGCATCAAGATGCAAGCAATAAACAGGAGCTAAATCACAGTAATGGAGTAAATTTAACCAGCAAAAAGAAGGGATCCGAGAAATAAACATAATATTGATGCAGATATAGGGAAATCGTCTAGATGCAGTTTCAGAAGAAGAACCTCTAGAGATTTGCAAAGAAAAACTACCGCCGGAAGAGATCCAGGCGGGAAGCCACCCTAACGACAGTTCGTCGCAAGGGGCGGGGGAGGGCGAAGCAGTTTGGACCCCAGTGGAGATCACTGGAGGCTCCAAACAAGGGGAGGAAGAAACCCCCTTCCTCGCGCGTACCTGCCGCTTAGATCTGCGGTGCTTCCTGGAGCGGTGAGATCGGGGCTGCGGAGGGGGAGTAGAGGCATCGTCGGAAACCTCAGCGAAGAGACTATCTTTAAACGCCTCCCAATCGAAGTGGGTAGCCTGATGGAGGAGGAAGGAGTCGGAATGCCCAAAGCCATTGTTAGGGTTACGACCGTGGCGGGAGCAGCTGGAAGAGGACATATTCGATTCTAAAAAGCGGTTCATTGTAAATTACCATAGTTGAGGGAGATAAGTTGTAATGAAAAATAATTTAAGGTACTAAGTAATAAAACTCAAAGAATCAAGAAGGATAAATTGTAATTTATCCTGAATTTAATTATGAACATTTAGTACAAACTATTTATTACTGTGTCAATTCATATAAAGTTTTCAATTGTCAAACCAAATTTAATTTAGAGTGGTCCTTGAAATTTTAGAAGTTTAAAGGCATGTGTCGTTACAAGTTTAGCAAATTTCAACCATTAAAATCAAAAGCTTTAATCATTGGTGAATAAAAATAAGAGCTATTGTGATGTTGGTACCTAAAATTATATCCGATTCTTACTTTACTACCCTCAACTTTAAAAGGATTTAATTTGGTATTCTCAACTTTTATTTTTTCTTAAAATCAAATTTAGACATTAACATTGTTAAAAAGATTCATTTTTTTCATATTATATCCTTTCTAAGTAATCTTTCTTTTTATTTATTACTCCCTGTCATTTTATTAATATTACCATTCACCCTAAGCTTTCTCCTTCCACGGCATCCATCCCCCATGGAGATCCGTGCTAGGGGAATAGTGTTCTTCTTTTTATTTCTCCTCATCCTCCTCTATCTTCCTCAAAGTGAATACATTTGGGCAGTAGCCACCTCCATCGTCAAAGATGTTGTTCTCGATCAAGGACCTAACTAGCATTGCTACTGTAAGTGGAAAGAGATTTTCAGATTACTACTGCTGTGCTCGAGGCTACAATGTTCCTGGAGTAGACGGGGTGGAGAGAACACTATTGTAGGGCTCAACAACAGATGTAGTAACCTAAGGCAATGGGTAGATGTTGAAGTCAAGCTTAGACTTCTTTTCGTAGTTGATAGAGAGACGCTTCAGGAGGAGAGACCCAAGGTCGAAATCAATGTCCCCACCAACAACATTGAAGACTAAGAAATCTTGGAGGCCAATACAGTTGTTGATAAGCTTTCGAATGTAATCAAGGTAGAGGTCCACAATCTCTTTCCCAGTGGTGTGATGGCCACGGGCGAAGTTGGCGGCATCCTCCTTGCCACTGATGAGTTGTTTTGGGTGGAAGAGCTAGGAGTAAGTTCCAGTCCTCACCTCGTCAATAATGATGGACTCAAGATCGACAAACACAACAAGATCAGAGGAAGAGATGAGAGGACGAGAGGGAGGAAATAGCTAGATTAGAGTCGACGTGTATGAAGACGAAAGAAGAAGACTAGGATCAAGGTTCTTGCTCACAAGTGGAAGAGGAAGAGGAAGGGGGCTGGTGGGTGCGAAGAAGAAGAAGGAGAAGGAGAAGAAGTGAGGAGAGACTTTTTTTGTCTTACATTATTGTAAAATTATAAAAAACTTAAAAGAAAAATTAGATTGTGAAACGGTAGAAGTTGAGAGTACTGAACTCTTTCAAAATCGAGAGTGATGAAGTGAGAATTTAGTATAATTTAAGGTACTAACATAATAATAGTTCTAAAAATAAATAAAAGGATGACTTGATATGAAGTGTATTAATGAGCAGTGCATTTAGATTTAATTTTACTTTCAAAATAAAAAGTGGGCCTGTATAATTACGATGGCACAGCAGACTCACTTCTTTCCTTCGAGCGTTCGCTATGGACTATTTATTACTGTAGATAATTTTCGAAATTTTTTTTTTTTGTTTAACGGTTGAGATAGTTAGCAGAGAATTTTTATGCATGTCCCAGGAATCGAACCCGAGACCTGTGGTGAGTTTAGAGTTCTCTCAACCATTGTGACAATGAGACATTGCCATAATTTTGGAAATTATCGGACAAAATTTAATTCGAGTTGGTCCTTAAAATTTTGGAATCCAATGCACATGAAAATGACTGCATGGTGCGTAATGGATCGGCGAGGACAGTGAATTTCTCCTCTACAGTCTGTGCCAATTATCCTGATACTGTTGTTGTTTTGCCCGTAGCTTGAGGATCATCTACATTCTATGCCACTGCCTTTATGTGTCCTCTCTGTTTTGAGTCGACCTGGAATGATCTATTTAAAATCCTTAACATGGCATGGGGGACAGTATTGCACGATTAATAATAGCATGTGTTTTATGGGCTCATCTGATGCTATTTCTTAGGTGATTCCATGAATACATGGCCGTTCACATGAATAAGTTGAGTTATTTACAGATCTGTTCTCGGGATCACAAGCTTAAGCATGTGCAATTTGCATCAAGCATGTGCAAAGAACGAAGAGCATGGACCATTTCTGAGAGACTCTGTCCTCTTTTTTTTTAATACAAAGTATTGGGAACCCCAGACTCTTGCTTTACCAATCTTTACGAAGATAATAGGTCTTAGGATCTGTTCGGTAGAGTTTTTAAACAACTTTTGAACATATAGTTTCTTCTTAGAAGCTACAATGATCCAACAGTTCTACTAAATACTATCAACTTTCTTAGAAGTATGTATTTTTTGAAATAGTGATTCATTTACATTTTTAGAAACTGAAGTATGACAACTTCTAATCAGAAATTAACTTCTACACTTGAATTCAGAAGTTAAAGGTCTATCAAACGAACCTTAAGGCTTCTGTTGCTTCTACCAAACGTTTGCCTCATAGATTAATACTTCATGTTGCTTCTTAACTAATAGTGTTATACTTTAGTTGACTAAACTTTGTACCGATGTCCATTGCATAATGGTCTTCCATCTCTCAAATCTAGATGTAGTAGGAATTGGAATTCAAAGTTAGAGATTAACTAGAGGAGTTAAAGACTTTGTTTGGGATTTTCAAGAGATTCAAATCTAGATGTAGTAGGAATTGGAAATCTAGATCTATGAATTGAAATTCTTTTTATTTTAATCTTTGGACTTGAAATGGTGGTTTTTTATTGCAAACAGTAGTGACGGTTTTTCCTCCTCATAATTTTTTTCCCATGGTTCGTGAGATTCAAATCGGAGAAGGAAGTGTGAGTTCTACTCTTACTAGTCAAATATTATACCATAGCAGTACTAAGTCATTGTGGACTAGCATACTTATTAGCCTAAAGTTTTTCTAATTTGATTTGTGTTAGGTACATCATTATCAAAATTGTAATAGGTTTTTTTTAAAAAAAATCTATTACAGTTTACGTTTTTATAACAGACGAATCATTCCAATGTACACAATGGTCGCCTATATAAGTCCACTTATTGTTTTTTCTCATCATTATCTAACCATTATTTAATATCAACTGGTTCATATACTCTTCAAGTAATCTGTACTTTTTCTATTTCCTTTCTACTTTTAGACATACTCATCGATGTTGTTGATCCAAATTTGGCACGAAAAAGGTCATGCCCACCCTTACCCTTAAAAAACCTTTGTAATATCCATCTTGAGAACTTGCCAACATTATATGTTGTTGATCAGAAACCTTTGTAATACCTCATTAAAAATTAAACTTTTCTCCTGGTAAGTTATTAAGAACAAGAGTTTAACAAAGGAGAATCTGCTTAAAAGAGGTTAGTTTGGGTCTTCATTATGCATATTTTGTTCTGCACAATATGAACATAATAACCATCTGTTTTTAAACTGTACCTTTGCTAGAGATATTTGGAGTTTTTTTCTAGTTTCTGATCTATATCCTGGTTTCTTTTGTGTTGCTGATTTATTTCTGTCTTCTCCCCATCTTAAAATTGATTTATCATTCTCTAGATGGACCTTGTTACTTCAAATCATTCTCTGGTTGATTTGGAAAGAAAGGAACAACAAGGTTTTTCATAATTCAATTAGATCATACTCTCTGATCATACATGATATTATTTCTCTGATGCATTTTTGGATAGAAACTCTTGTTTCAGGTTTTGAGAAGGAGGATATGTTACAATATGTTTCTGTCATGGCTTTACAATCGGTGGAGACTTCCATTCCTCCTTCCATTCCTTCTTCTTCAAAAGTACCATTTGAAATGGATTCTCAGAATAATATGGAGAATCTGGAACCGTGATTTTGCCCCATATGATTCAAGAAAACATTCTGTTACATACTGATTTGCACTTTCATATTGGTTACTTCTTGTGATACTTGATGAGGGCTATAACGTCTGAGGCTCTGTAATATTTTTTTGGACATGACATTATTTCTTACTTGACTTTTAATGTCTCATTGTCACAGTGACTGGGAGAACTCTAAACTCGCCACAGGTCTCGGGTTCGAATCCTAGGACATGCATAAAAAATTCTCCTCTAACTATTTCAATCGTTAACAAAAAAGAAAAGAAAAAATAAATACTAAACTTCTAAACAGTTAACAAAAAAAAAAAAAAACATTATATGTGCAGTCTTTTCCTCCTCTTCGTTGTCACATGAATTGTGATCTCTCCGGCAATGCTTAAAATTTGTGTTTCTTCCATCAACAGCTGATTAAACCTCCCTGCGCCATCAAAACGGAGAATCGCAAGAATCCTAGTAGGGCTGGGTATGCCATACATCCACCGGCCAACCGAACTCCGGCCTAACAAGCAATGACGACATCCGATGGCCCCTCCGTTCGGCACTCCCTTTGCAAGTCATCGAGGACGGTCCAAAGTTGTCAACTACCAGCAAAAGCCGAAGGGCAAGGAATAGGATGATTGCTATTGCAAGCACACCCTTGCAATTATTGGAAGGTGGTCATTGAAAATCACGTATGTTATTGGAAAGTAAGAAAATTTCTCTCTTCAATGGCAATACAAATCTCGAAACTGTTTTTGGGTGGAGGTAATACGCAGAGATCCTTGCTTCATTTATGTAAGAAATACAATGAGATGATTATGAGATCATCTCGGAAATCTTGTATTCTCGGAACCTAAATCACTACGAAATCCATAATTTAAACAAGATTAAGGCCATCAAGTGGTATTAAAGTAAGGTTACGTACATCTAATCTTTCCCCGTCGATGTCCACACACCACCACAGACCTTCTCTTCCGACGTCCATTTGGATTTTTCCTCTATCGTCTCGTCTCTCTCATCGCGATCCAACTCCCTCTAGGCATGTCGGTCCATATCGACTCTCCGACCTCGCAATCCACCACTTACTCACCTTGGCTCCACCGCTTTTCCACGATCCGACCCTCCTTCCCCAATCGATCTAGTCTTTTTTCTCTACATCCCGCCACACCTCCAAGCTCATCGACTTCCTCTGGCCCCACACCATGCCACTACACCTCTTCGCTGATCGACCTCACCGCACCTTCCAACACTTCCCTCAGATCTCACTTAGTTTCTCCCCTACTCTCTTCATATGTTTACTAGTTTGTCTTTCTCTTCTAAGTTGTAATTTTATTTATTTATTTTTTATTTAAAAAAAGAGAGAATGTTTTCATTTACTACATGCATGTTATTTCTGCCAACTTTGTTTCATCTGTTGGGTTTGAATGATTAAAATAAATAAATAAATTATTTAAAAATAAAGGAGGGAATTGAAACTTTATTATCATATTAGGAACTTTATTTTTATTGTTCATTTATTTTTTTACATATATTTTAAAAGAAAGTGTATGATTTTTGTTGACAGTATATAATTATATACATGTTTTATGTTAGTTTCATGTAGGATACATATTTATTTTATATTAGTTTTATTCTTGTTGTTAATTTAAAACTACATTATTTAAGTTAATATCTGTTTTATCATAGTTATACATAATTCCTAACACATTTATTATAGATTTAATTAATCTCGTTAAATATTATTCAAGATAAAATTCTGACATTAACAAAATTATTCTTTCTATATCTACTCAAATGGTTGCTAGTAAGTTGATCACCACTGAGTTAGCAAAAATTGAGAAATTGAATAAGATAAATTATGAGATGTGGTACTAAAATAAATGTCTTAATCTATAATAATCTGGAATATGTCAATGAATCCAATCCTCCAGAACATGGCAATAATACTTCTGAAGCGGAAGTCAAGAAACAGAAGAAACGAAAAATTAATGACAAAAAAGCACGGAGCCTTATGTTTATGTTCATAAAAAATAGTCTTATAAAATTTTTTAAGACTTGCAACACTTCCAAGAAACCGTGGAATACTTTGAAGGAGAAATATGATAAAATTACTAAAATAAATACTCAACTTCTCCTTCAGAAATATAACTCTTGCAAAATGCAAGAGGAACAATGTTGTAAAACACATGAATAACATGATTGTCATGGTGATTTATCTATTGTTGGAACTCCTATTCCAGAAAAATTACAAGTCGCAATTATACTTAATAGTTTGCCAAATAGTTTTGATATGATGACCATAATTATGAGATCTACTCCATCCCTTCAACTTTTAAAACTGCCAACAAGATTGAGAATTGAGCAAGAGATAATAATTAGCCACCGGAAGGAAGAGAAAAATTTGGAAAAAGTTAATATTACACATCGGAAACTCAAGAAAGACAAAGACTAGAACAGGAGAACTAGACCGAATAGGATGCAATTCAAAATTCAATCACAACCAAATAAGCCACGGAGGTTTTACCATTTGTGTGATCGTTTTAGCCACTGTAGAGCAAATTGTCCAAATAAGAATAGAAATAAAGGCAAAATACCAGAACAAAAAGACAACAAGAGAGTCTTTATTAGCGTAGTGGAATTTAATAATGTCTTTGTGCCAAACTTAAATAATTGGTGGATAGATTCTGGTACTACCTGTTACATTGAAAAAACAAAGAAAGAATTTGAACCCTTAAAAAAATTCAAATCTAGTGAGCAGTGCATTTACATGGGAAATAATACATATCTGAATGTGGAAGGCATTGACTCTTATTACTTAAATCTGGGAGATAAAATTATGATATTAAAGAATATCTTCTATACACATGGCATAAGACACAATCTTATTTCTGTACTTGCTTTTATAAAGAATGGCTTGGAAGTTCGCTTTTATAATAAGTATGTGTCTATTGGAAAGGACAATAAAGAACTAACCATAAGAGTGTTTGCCCTTGAATATAATTTGTTTCATATTACTGTAATAGATAATGAAATAAATAATACTGATAATATTTTTGATTATTCTTTATGTTTATTGTCTGATTGTGATTTATGACATGTTAAATTAGTTCATTCTGGAAAATAAAAAATGGAACAAATGGTAAAAATGGACATTCTCCCAAATGTTAATAATGTAGAATTAACTCCATGTCAACATTACTTAGTTAGAAAAATGACTAAGAAACAATTTGATGTTGGACATAGGGAAAATGAATTATTAACTTTGATACATTCAAATGTATGTAATCCATTTAGTGTGAAAACATAGAACAATAAGAAATATTTGTAACATTCATAGATGATTTTTCTAGATATGCATATGTTTATTTAATTTCCCATAAAACAGAAGTGTTAAGTTGTTTTAGGAAATATAAAGTAGAAGTGGAAAAATAACTTAGAAGAAATATTAAGATATTAAGATCTAACAGAGGTGAAAAATACAATTCAAAGAAATTTAAATTATATTGTCAAGAGCATGGAATAAAGAGATATATTACTATGCTATATACGTCACAACAAAATAGTGTGGTGGAACACAAAAACAAAACTCTAATGAATTCTGTTAGATGCATGTTATTACATTCATGCCTCTCAAAGGAATTTTAAGGAGAGACATTACTTACTGCAAATTATACTTTGAATAGAATACCTACCAAATTTAATAGAGGAATCCTTTATGAGTTGTGGAATGGAAGACAACCTAATGTCAATCATCTAAGGAAATGAGGTTCAATAGTCCATGTACTAATTCCAAATCAACTCAAGGACAAATTAGATTTTAGAATATTAAAGTGCATATTTATAGGATATTGTGATAAATTATCAGGATAAAGATTTTTCTATAAGAAAAAAAGAATTATTGAGTATGGAGATGGTACATTTCTAGAAAATTTAGAGGAAGAAGAGCATACTTAAGATCAAGATGAACCATTGTCATTAATTGGAGATAATTACTTTAATAGTATTTAAAAAAATGATCTAGAAAATGAGGATCAACCAAACATAGAAAATACAAATGAATCCATGGAAATTGTGGAGAATGATTAATTGAATATGAAACATATTGATAAGCCTGTAAATGACTCACCTGATGTCCTTGGAAATAAAGAATGAGAACTTAGCCTTCATGGATGAATGATTACCATTTGTATTCCTGTGAGCCATCATATTTCTTAATAGATATAAATCAGGAAAATCACATGGAACCCAATACGTATAGTGATATGATTAAATTACATGAGAAAGATTTGTGATTTTAAACCATAAATGATGAAATTGATTCCATGAAAAAGAATAATGTTTAAGAATTATGTGATTTACTTAAGGAAAGGAAGGCTATAGGATGCAAATGAGTATTTAAGAAGAAACTGAGGGTAGATGGGTCAATTGATAAGTTCAAGACTCGATTGATAGCTAAAGATTATACACAGAAAGAAGGAATTGACTTCCAAGAAACATATTCTCTAGTAGCAAAGTTTACATCTATTAGAATTATACTATCAATTGTAGCACACTTAAATTTAAAATTATATCTAATGGATGTTAAGACTGTATTTCTTAATAGAGAATTGCAAGAAGACATATACATGTGTTAGCCTGAGGGTTTTCAAGTGGAAGGACATGAGGGAAAAGTGTACAATTTGAATAAATCAATATATAAATTAAAGCAATCTTCTAGACAATGGTATCTTAAATTTCACAATGTGATTGTCTAAATGAGATTTATCTCAAATAAATTAGACAGTTATGTGTATGTTATGAAAAGTGAAAGTAGTTTTATAATATTGTCTTTATATATAGATGATATTTTACTTACCATAAATGAGATGGAATTATTGAATAAAGTGAAAATTGAATATAGTGAAAAATTTGAGATAAAGGACATGAAAGATGTATCTTATGTCCTTAGAATACAGATATTTAAGGATCGAAAGTCTAGAATGCTGAGTATAAATCAGGAAAAGTATTTACATTCAGTGCTTAAAAGGTTTGAAATGCAAAATTGTGTCTCGACATCATATGTGTATGAAATGAAATTGAATAAAAGTCAATGTCTTGGAAAGAGACGGAAACCTCTTAAAATGTCATATGTACAAGCAATTGGAAGCTTAATATATATTATGTTATGTACTAGACCGGATTTGACATATTTAATGAGTTTAGTTGGTAAATATCAAAGCAATTCTGGACTGTTAAGAGGATTATAAAATATATCAAGGACACATTGCAACACAAACTAGTATACCAAGCGGAAGTGTTGGAAGTATTAGGTTATTCTGATGTAGACTTTGGAGATGATTGAAAATCCACATCTAGGTATTTGTTCATCTTTGGTGGTGGTGCTGTCTCATGGAAAAGTGAGAAGCAAGGCTGTGTTGCTAGATATACATAGGAAGCAGAATACATTGTATGTAATATAGTCACCACATATGTTATTTGAGTTAAGAGATTTTTAAACGACTTGAATCTTAATCTAATAGATGGACTATTTGGAATATATTATGATAATCAAACAACAATTAGTCTCATAAACAGTAGTACTAATAGTTCAAGAAAAAATCACATCGAGATACATTTTCACTACATTTGTGATATCATACTTAAAGACGAAATAGAAGTGAATTATATTTCCACTTTGGACATGATTACTAATTTAATGACAAAAGAAATTCCAACAAAGAAATTTATTAAGTGTGTAGGTTTGATAAGATTAAGGAACATTTCCATAGATAATGGACAAAGAACACATTCTCACGAATAGTCAGAGTGGAAATTTAGAAAAATTTACGTATTCTATGAATAGTGAAAGTATATAGGAATTTACTGCCTAATATTCACGATCACAGTAGACAATGTCTTATTGTCACAGTGGCTGGGAGAACTTTAAACTCGCCACAGTATCTCAGGTTCGAGATGTTGAAATATTAACAAAAAAATATTCACCATCAAGTAGAATATGTTGAAAGATGATCATTAAAGATCACGTACTTACTAGAAAGGGAAAATTTCTTTTTTTAAATCACGGAACACATCTCGATGGTGTTTTTGAGTAGAGGTGATATGAAGAGATCCTTATCTCCTCTATATAAGACATACATTAAGATGATTATGAGATGATCCTAAAAATCTCGTATTACTGAAACTCAAATCATTATGAAATCCACTAACTCAAAACAAGATCGAGGCCACCAGCAGCAATAAGTACTCATATCCGTCTCTGAAACTTGTGACCGGTTACACTCCAGGATCACAAGCAAGCATTGCAATACGGTGAGAATGGACAAAATCGGAAGCAACAGCCTAAAACAACTCCCTGAAGGCGTTCGTCTGGCAATAAACTAATCAGGAGTCCACGCGAAGCTTTCTTTCTGAAAGGGAGACTTTTAATTTCCGCCTACGTTGGTACACTGTTTGCCTTGTGCAACAGAAACACAGGTCCTCTGCATTCTCCTTACATTTTTATTATATCATATTGAAATTACCAACGATCTTCCTACACCCATGCCATAAGAAATGATATCTAATTCCTAAGGCAGGAATGTTAGTAATGGTCATTGAAGACCATTTCAAATGAATGGTGAAACGGACGACCGTTTCACCCATTCATGGCCGTGTTGAATACGGCGGTTACCTGGCCTTTATGGCCGGAATCGAAACGGCTGCGAGGGGAGCCGTTGGAGGAGGGCGGAGGGATGGTCAAGAGTCCCCTATAAATAGAGGAGAAAACACAGTAGAAAGGATCATCGAAAAACTTACAGTGTTTCTCCTGCTTGATCATTGCCGGAGTCCACTCACACATCGACGGAATACTCTGTATCGACGTCCATATACCAACAATATTCACCTCCAATATATTGGCGGGAGCTTTTTGCTGTTGCCTTCTTTGTTAGGTATGTTTGGGGTCCTACGTTTTGTTTCTTTCTTCCAAAAGATTTTATTTTATCTTGTATTTTTCGTGATTTAGTCTTCTTTCCTCTCCCCCGTTAATAGAGTAGTCCACGACGTTAACTGTTTTATGGCAGTTAGTTCAGAAAATTCACCAAGCAAATCTCGCTCGTCATAACCTGTTATGTTGTACATACACATAAAGCATTCTTGCTTTCTCTTAACACTGGGTTACTTATAAACCACATAAGCATTTTCACTTCCAGTCCTCTTAAATTTATATAGGTGACAACAACCGATTAAAAGGAATTCGTGGAGGGTTTCGTATGGAAAACAATCTAGAGATCAAGAACAAGAATTAATAACGACGGCTGGGGGAGACTTTGAGGTGGTCAGAGATCAATGAGTTAGTTGGATGTACAAGAATAAAACATGCTTGTCTGTCTCTCGCCACCAACCTATCATCCATCCATATTCGAAAACTACGTGAATGTAGGACACTCCTTGTCGGTCAATAATGGCAGCCATCTAACTCCGCTGCAGAATGCGCAGGGCACAGACCTAACTCATTAGTTGAAAGACCTGACATGTTTGGTTCATATAAATAATAAATGAATTTGCATACAAGTCATGCGCACAGACCTTTTCCCGTGTCCTCTTTCTGGTTTTTTTGGATCCATGCTTCCTTTGCAGCCAGTTAGACGTGAATTGAAATATGCTCTCTTCCAAGCAAACCACTACACTGATGTCTTTAGTGCACAGCCTACATACAAAAGTGTGGCTACGTTTGTGGACTTGTTTATTTCGTTGAAATATAAACATTGAATTTAAAATCAATTAACAATGAATAGAAGAGTTTATCTATATATAACCATAATTAAGTCTAGTTTTCACTTTTTCTAATGTGAAATTATTCCAACATTTTCTCTTACTTATGGCCTCTTTTTGATCTAACGAGTATTTCTTTCAGCTTTGGGTAGTTGTATGTGTACTTGGACTCATTTGAATTATTTTTTTGTTTTGATATCATATTTAAATATAGACATTCAATTCAAAATCAACTGACAATTAATGAAAAAAATACATTTGTATATAACATCAAGTTTAGTCCTCATTTTTTCCAATATGAGACTATTGCAACATACTTTGACGTTAATGTTTACAATTGAATTCTATGTTATTTTAGAGTAAATTACATTTTAGTTTCTTGAGCTTTGCCTCGATTTCAATTTAGTATCCAGAATTGATCTCTAAATTACTCTATTTAATATTTTAGTACCTTTAGATAGGAAACGATTTCAATCTAAACTAACCGTACGATGGAATTAATTGTCATTGTACGCTATGACATATATTTACGTAGTACTCATCTAGAAAAGATAAGTAAAAAAAAGAGTTTATTAATAGATGTGGATTTTGACCATCAAAAATTTGAGCCATGTGTCCTATGTTAAGGAGATTAAGATAGAAGAAGATGATGAATAATACAATGATATAACATAGGTAAAATCGTTTTTTTTTTTTTTTTTGAAATCAATAGATATATATATTTTTTCTCCCTGTGATCCGTAAGATTCAAACTTAAGAGGAATGTGTGAGTTCCACTCTCTTTGGCCAATTATGCCATGACAGTTGGTTAGGTAAAACCATATTTTCGTCATATAATTTTTGTGAAGATGTCATTTACTAATGAAAGGTACTAAAAAGTATTATTTGTTAGTAAATTTAAGGACTAACTTGTTTTATTTTAAAGTATTAGACTTAATAGTTAAAGTTAAAGATACTAAAATATAATTTACACTTTATTTTAACTTGTTACTGGCAGCTCCTACTATTTTTTCTATCTTCTCACTAAATGGTGTGAACAAAACATGTCTGAGTAGAACTATAATGCAATGGCATCTAGAGAGCACACAGATGGAGCAGAATACGAGAGAACAAGTTACATAAATACAGACACATGCATTAAAAGAGTATGTGACAAATCTGTTACACCTATAACTTCGACTGGTCCATGACAACTCAAAATGGCAGCTCGCCAGAGAATCAACTAACAACAAATCTTTCTCTTTCAAACACCCACGCACTCATTCCGTCCACCATCCTTTCTAACCATCTTGCCACGAGCTTTCTCTGTGCCCATCAAGAAATGTTAAAAAAAGAAAAGAAAATACAAAAACATGTAAATATATGATATTGAAATATCTATATGGTTTGATAATGGTTGCTGGAATATGTAGACCCTACATAATGGAAATAAACAATAGAAAAAATTCAAAGAACGAAGAAAAAGAAAAAATGAGAATTTACTCCCTCGAGGCTTTGAGCCTATTTCTTCTCTTTCTCTCTCCCAAACAAATAGTATATAAAGTAGATTCTAAGAAATAAAGTCATGATTAGAGGTGTAAAAAATGGTTGGACAGCTCATAGACGGTCCACCATGGGCATAGACATAACACAATCCATTTAAGTCATGGGTTTGGTAATTGTAACAGGTGGACCTACGATTCAGGCCCCAAGCCCAAGATTGGCATGGGCACATCAGGGGCCTTAAGTTAAGCCTGGTCTGGCCCAGCAATAATTGGATTTCCAATCGTTGGAATCCAACGATTGTTAATGAATAGAAATGTACCTTTGGGCCTTATTTGAAATTTCTGAGAGTTAAGGAATGGCCTTGCAATTTAACCTTTATATGGAGGAGGATCGAAACTACATTGAGGGGCTTGTTAACTGTTCCCTTTTGAGAGAAAGATAGAAAGGAGGAGAAGAAAGGAAGAGGACAAGAGGGGAAAGTTGTTGTTGTTGCTACAGCTATGATTGAAGTACTTATCGGGGTCCCTTGCTTGTCGACGATGTGGTAGTGAAGACACAAGGTATATGAAGCCTTGAACCTGGTGCTATGTGTAGTGCCATTCCTCTCATTTAAACCATGAATAAATGAAGTGTATGGTAGGAAATGGTAGATCTCTTGTATGTTGCTAGATCCTTGGATTTAGTATGTGATTTGCATGCTGTGGATGCTTTGTGTTGTAGTTTTGTGGTGGATCCTACTTGATCACGACTTGGTTGCTCAGATCAAGGGTAGGTTGATTTGGGCTACTGACATTTACTATTCTGGTGTATTTATCCTCATTTACGATTGTGGAATAGTTTCACATTGCTTTCCTCTATGTAGTATCTTCATTTTGAGCTTTGATTCACTCAATTTGGAGTTATACAGAGGAAGTTATGTTTATTCATCTTATTTCTATTTTTCTATATTCTGAAGTATCATTTTTTATTGAAAATGGGGTTTTTCTTTGTGACTATGCCAGTGTGGGGGACAGATAGGGCCACGATGGGAGTGATGAGTCCAAAGAAAGGGACACTCAACTCGAAAACACCAAAAAACATGTGAAAACAAAACAAATGGATAAGGAGAGTCACCACCTAGTTTATTTAACGGAAAGACAAGGAAAAAAAAGAGAGCATTGCAATGCAACAAACAATTAAAAACAAATAAAAGAAATGACTCCAATGCCAATGGATAACACATAGGTCATTGCGAGTAGAAAAATCGATAAGGACTCTTGTTACGCACGGGGATGGTGTTAGGCACCCTCATACGCTCGATGAATCGATCTTTCTACGTTTTTCTGCTCATATGTGTGGCATATGCGAATCTATACTTGCTTGTGTCTAAGATGTGTGTTTCATGCTATGCGAAAACAAACGAAATGCAAGAGGTAAAAAGCCATGCAACCTAATACTCAGCCATGCTGTACGAGTTCTAGACCAATGGTCTATAAGAGCTCAACATAGTAAACAGCCTTGCCCTAAAGGTGGATGCGAGAAATCCAAAAGAAATGCGACGGAAAATGATGCGTGCGATGTTCGGGACATTATGTTAGCATGAATGCTATTTATTGTACACTCTTGGATGATATCCAATATATGATGTATGAAAACCGATTCGAGACATGATGTAGGCGCTTATGTCGATTACTTGTACGCCTTTGGGCAACATGCGAAAAACCATGCATGAATGTCATTAATGGGTGCCCGAGTGGGCACAATATTTAATGTTATAAGGATGCAAGTAAAATGGGGAAAATGCCGATCGAAACTTATTAGATCAACTTAAACATGAACATTTGTGAATAAGTGACAAGATATGTGTGAACAGATAATATGCAAGGCCATGCAGAGGTTTATGTAAAATGTCAACATGCTTAGAACACACATCATCCAGCAAACAAGTCAAACACAGTGAATCTCTTGATGTCACCTTTTACTACGATGTCAAGTCTCGTCACCACTCTATTGGGCGACGAGGGGCATCACTAGGTGGCACATGCCCAGATCTGTCTTAGACAGATTAGACGTCAAACAAACCTAACTAAGCAATCAAGTTTTAGAAAAAGTACTAATTTTAATGAATTCAAATATTTACTTAATGACTTGATTAACCTATATTCGCTCAACCATGTAGGTTCCTATGGCAAGGGTGAAGTTGATTTCATGGGTTCTAGGGGTCACTCAATAGGATTTGACCCTTTAGTACCACCTTTGACCTTCGTTAGAGTCCATCAAGAGGGCATAGACTACGGGTTTGTCTCTCTCAAGAGGGGCCATGTGACCATGCTGGAACCAACCTTCACGCGTAGGAACACGCGAAGAACCAAAAAGGTCACGGTGAAGATGGTGAATCCGAGGAAGGATACTCGACTCGAAGTCACCAAACAAAACAAGAAAAAGAAATGATAAGGACAAAATGGAGTCATCATATAATATTTTAAAACTAGAAAAACAAGAAAAATCGGACACGATAAAACGTGAAAAAACAATGCATGTATGAATGTGTATGCATGCTCCATGCCTAATGGATGTAACACATTGGTCATTGCGAGCCAGAGAACGGGTAAGGACTTATGTTATGCATGGGGAAGGTGTTAGGCACTCCCATGCGCCCAAGAAATCAGTCTTTTTAGGCTTTTCGCTCGCTCATGTGTCGCCAAAAGAAAATGATCCTGCATGCTTACTAAGTCTAAAATGGATGTATGTCATACGCTATGTAGATGCAAGTGACGTGAGTGGAGCGGAAATTTGATGTAAATGGGCTTAGTTACACTATGTGAATCTTGGACTATCGGTCAAAAGGATCCGACATAATAATCATCATAACCCCAAAATGCAAGTGTGTCACGATACATGAGATGAATGTCATAATGCATGACATGCTCACTTACTTTTGGTAATGATGTATGATGCTTTGACAAATGATAAGTGACATGAAATAATAAATGACATACTAGATGAAGTATGAAAATGAGGAATAAGCGGACATGATGAATGCATTAATAAAATACTGATATGAGTCATAGACATGATTAATGTAGACTAAGAAAGAATACATGAGATGAAAGTGTGCATGCTAGAGGTTTAATGTAGGGTGGAAAGGCAAATGGGCAGGTTAGTTGTGTGTTCTGTCCTTGGCAGATCCATGCATGTACATAGTCAAGATGCGGTTGTCGAAGACAGAACAGGGCAGCGAACCGGTAAGCTTCTCCTTTGCTTCGAGGCAGAATGTGGTGGTGCAAGTGGCTAATTAAATGCATAGAGACCTAGAGTAGACTATCATGAACATGTGCATGCCATGGGTTAGATCCTAGGATGCGAGGATATGGGGTGGAGAAATGAATGAGGTGAGTGTGCAAGAGCTCAACCCGACAGCTTGTTCTGTCCCTGGCAAAACCACGTAAGTCACACGCACAATTGGGGCACGCCTACCGAAGACAAAATAGAGCTGCGAGCCTTGCCAACTTGCATACCCACATGCAACGATGCAAAAATGTTATACGATGCATGGGAAGCTAGAGGGGAGGTCGAGGAACGTTCCTATATGCTTGGATGTATGAATGGCCTAGTGGATGCCTCCACCCACCTACGTTGCTGGAGATGGGTGTCGACATCGCTAGAGGTGGGGAAGATGACGTGAAATGGCATGGGTTTCATGGTGAAAATAGGTAAAACATGTACAAAATGATACAAGGAAGCAAGGAAATAAAGAGGAAACAAATGGCGTACTTAGCGGGAAAGGGAATGAACTGGTGGAGATTTGTATGTTGTCCCTTCTGACGAGGTTTGCAATGGCGCTTCTCCAGTGATTGGCGCACGATGGTGGTGGAGGCAGGTCCAGAGGGCGAGGGGATGTTAGTGGAAGGTTCGTGTGGGTAATGTGGGGGTTGGTGGTTGTGGAGTGCCTCGGTGAGAGGGGAGGCTCTACTGGAGGTTAGACGACGGTGGTTGCTCAGGGATGGTTGGTGCTCGGAGTTGGGAGTTACAGAGGAGCCAATGATCCAAGAGAGCCAATTTGGACGTGGGAGGGGTGCTTTTGTAGGACGTCGTTCACCGAACGTCAAGGAGGCGTGTTGCAGGCGGCGACAGGGCATGGCACAGACGTGGGCGGCGGAACAGGGCTAGACGAGGGCATGGCAAGGTTGTGGTAAGGCGTGGCTATGGCATGGCGTGTCAAGCACGGGAGGCAGCAGTGAAGCGACAAGGCACTGTGGCTCGTAAAAGGTATAATGACAGTGACGAGTCAAGCGGCTCACGCAAGACAGCCCTAGTCCTCATGCGTATCCACAATGCGCGTTTAGGCCGCGCAATCAAGCTGCGCATCCCATTGGTAATAAGCACACAGGCTAAAATCTAGGAATTAGGCTTGGTGTTTAAGGTTTATGGGTCAGTATTTAGGATTTTAAGGTTGGTTTTAGGGTAAAATGGGTTTAGAAGGGGTGAAGTGCCTCGTTGCAATTGGACTGCACTCTTCCGGAGGAGTTCGTCGCAAGTGGTTTCCAAAATGGGGTGTCTACAGATGCCCCTCCCTGAGCGACGTTGAGGGATGTAAGGAACCGAAATCGATGCTCAGGGTTGACAAAAGACACACCATTTGGTAGCCCGCAGGAGGGTGGTATTTGCTATTGGCACTGAGTCACTCACTTGGTGGATACACCGAATGGAATGACCCGTTGCCGAAATGCAGATGCAGGCGTTAAACTATGGTGGAAACGTGAGTGTGATATGAATGATGTATGTTGATGCTAATGCTAGTGTGTGTTGCACTTCGCTGGGGATATACGGAGCTCCACACAATGCTAATGCGAGTGTGTGTCAAATATGCAATGCAAGTGATAATGCAATGTTAAGCATGCAATGCGAAACATACCAAACCGAGCAGGTAGCGCCGAGGAGAGTCACTAGCACTCAATGCTGCGGGAGGCATGCTAAACCTTGTGATGCCGATGGAGTGATGATGCATATGGATGTGAAACACTGTTAGAATGCAAATGCGTGTGCTGAGCTTTGTTGGGGATATACTTAACTCTACACTATGCCAATGCAAATGCTGAATATGTGGTGCAGATGCTATGTAGATGCATGCAAGAGGATGACAAGGTAGAACCTAGTCGACATTTGTGTTTGAACAAGTGGCTAGGAGCCGACAAGAAAGGGGAGAGCTGATGAGTTATCGAACACGTCGGGTTGAAAAAGAAAGGGGAGAGATGATGAGTTATCAGACTCGTCGGGCCGACAAAGAAAGGAGAGAGCTGACAAGTTATCGGACTTGTCGGGCCGAAAAAGAAAGGAGAGAGATGACGAGTTATCGAACTCATCGAGCCGACAAAGAAAGGGAAGAGCTGACAAGTTATCGGACTTGTCAGGCCAAAAAAGAAAGGAGAGAGATGACGAGTTATCGAACTCATCGGACCGAAAAAGAAAGGGGAGATATGATAAGTTATCGGACTCGTCGGGCCGACAAATGAATGATGACCAGGTAACTCGATAACTAAGGTGAGTATGAGGGTTGCTGGGGATGATGCATGCAATGAGGCACATGATGTAGAACAAACCCAATTGAGCAGGCGACGCCGAGGATGAATCACTGGTGCCTAATGCCACGGGAGGCATGTTAAGCACACGATGTGTGGGATGCGATGCTGGATGAGATGATGATGCATGCAAGGTGGCATGCGGCTAATGTCATAAAAGGTTGCTTACATGGTGCAAAGCATGCCACATCAAGCAAGTGAAGCCTAAGACAAGTCACTGGCATTCAATGCTGTGGAGAACATGCCAAGCACCTTGTGCGGGGTGATGTTGGATGCGAAAAGGGGCATGTTGTTATGATGCTAAATGGAGATGTTCCAGCAGTGTTGATGTGATGCTTATGTAATGTAATGACATGTTATGCAATGACATGAGATGGGAAGAGATGCTGAACTTACACTAAGGGCATGATAAGTTTACGGACTCATCACCGGATAGTTGGGGTTATCAGCCCGATGATAAGATGACGGACTCATCACCGGATAATTAGGGCTATCAGCCGGACGATAAGTTGATGGACTGTAACGCCCCGAACTCGGGCACGTTACCAAAACACAGTATCACAAGCCTAATTACACAAATTACAGAACAAAAAGGGTTGTAACTAAGGCTCACCTCTAGGATCTCGATGCGCGGCTAGAAGCTCCAACTCCTGCACCGGAACCTGGTTGCACGCAGTCTGCACCTGAAAACACACAGCACGCGTGAGTGACATCTAAGTCACCCAGTACGCGCCCCCAAAACACACAACTACAAGCAAGCACAACAAAACCAAAAGAAAACCTGTTTCCTATCATTGCAAAACTTGG
>JAMKQA010001332.1:0-22218 GCA_024699735.1 Posidonia australis
TGTACAACTCTACTAAAACTTCATATAAATCATGGAAAATTCTCAAAATCACATATGATCGTGGTTACGTGTTCATTAACACATTTCCATGCTTTTCATCTAGAATCATAACATTAATCATGCATTCAAAGCTAGAACTGAAGGAAGAAACATAAGATGGGAACACGTACTCTCAAATGGTTCCAACGATCCCTTTTTTCTCAGATGGTCTTTCTCTCTCCCACTAGCGTCCTCTGAGCTTTGAGGGTCATCGACGACACTCCTCACCACCAGCGAGCACAAACTCCTTCTCTCATTTCTTCCTGTGGTTCTTTCTATTTCTTTCTCTCTTTCCTTCTCTGTTTCCCCTTATCTAGTGCCTCCACCTACTTCCCTTTTTAAGCCATCGCTCCTTCGAGTCGCCTTGTGTCGCCGACCAGTTCCGAACATCCCTATGAATCAGTGAGAGGCATGGTGCAAGGCTACGAACAAGGGAGGTGCACAGTGCCTAGTAGTGGGTGTCGTGCGTTGTTGTGCTAAATTGACTTAGCTTCCACTACGGCCCCACTCAGTCCCACACGTGCACACATGGCACACACCAGTCCAAAACACCACACAATAGGGGGAAAACACCAGAGATAAAGCCAATTAATAGAGAGCTCAACTCAGATTCATATCATTAAACTAATTATCCAAATTACAATAATTTAATTACACTGATTCTAGATAATCGAGACACACATATTACAAAAACCATGCTCTTTGTGGGTGGCCAGATGAGCCCTGTCGTATGGGGCGGTACACGTCTGCAGTGTGTAATGGTCGGGTTGGTGAGTATGGATACTAGAAGATAGGGATTAGAGAGAGAGACACCCTGAATTCTTTTAAGGAGATTAGACACCCCATGTTAACCGACCAAGGGACGTGTATACCTTACCACCATCCGTGGTTGGGCTATTTGGTGTTGTTGTGGAAGGTGAGGTGTAGTAGTTGTCAGCACTCCGGAAGGCTCTCTATAATGCTTGTTATTTGTTGATTGTTGCTTGTTGTGCTTATTCTTGGTTGTTTGTTTGATTGTTGTTCCTGGATGACTTGGTAGGTCCCTAGATGGTTGTCGTTGCTTGGTTGTTTGTTTCGGGGAAGCTTAGTGATCCCCAGCTGTTTATTGTTTGTTTGATTGTGTTTGGGGCACCTTGTTTGAATGCCCAGTTTGGTTTTGCTTGGTTATGGTTCGAGTAGACAGGCTTTTCTCCAATGTGTTTTCTCTTGGGGTATCCTGTTAAGGATGCCCGACTTCTTGTTGTTTAGGTTGTCCTAGTGGGATACCTAGTTTGTTTCTTGTTTGTTTTTTATTTGTAGGTGGATCAAACAACATGGTACAGTTCAATCTGTGGATAACCATTCTTCCGTGTTCTCTTTTGGGGTAGTCTTGACCAGGTTGTGCATCAAAGTAGTGTAGTAGAGGCTGGTGGGTGCCTAGTAGTACTTTGTCATCCTAGTGCTTTGGTGTCTAGCCGGGAAGTTCAAGATGTTTTGTAACACTAGGAGACACAATTGTGAGTTGTGTTTAAGGATTTTGTGTCCAGAAGGGACTCCAAACCATGGAGTGGTGATGTTTGGCTTAAGAAAAGCCATGTTTTTGGTTTTGAGTTGGACCTCAATGGGGCGAAGCAGCATAGTTCAGCTTAATGGTCTTGGAGTTTTGTAGAACACTACTATGCTAGTTGCTTGGGGGTTGCGAGATGGACATCCGAATTTGGTACACTAGGTCATTTGCCTTGAAAATTTCAAGGACGAAATTCCTTTAAAAGGGTTAGGATGTAACATCTCGAATCTTAACCTTCCTACTTAATTATGATTAAAAATAATTAATCAATGATTAAATTCCTTTTTGTGAAGGGTGCTGGTTTAGATGTGTGGTGACCTGTGGGGGTTAGGATGTAACCTCCCGAACCTTAAAGGAATCTTAGGGACGAAATTCCTTACTTGAAATTCCTTGAAGGGGGTTAGGATGTAATGATATAAGATGCCACCATACCGTCGAGATCCCAATTCGTGAATTATTACATGAATAATGGGTGTCTGTAGTATTTCCTCCTTTTTTTAGGGATATTTGTGCAAATTTCGCACCAAAAGTTTAATAAACAAATACCTAGGTGAGGGGGAGGGTGCCGTAAGGAGTATAGGCTACATGCATTGAAAAAAGGAAAAAAAGAAGAAGAAGGAGGAGGAGGCTCAAGTGGAAGCTAGAGTAGGGAAGAAAGAAAGAAAGAAAGAAAGAAGGAAACCAAGAAGAGAGAAGGAAAGAAAGAAAAGAGAGAAGGAAAGCAGAGAGGAGAAGGTTAAACCAAGAGAGGAGAAATAGAGAAGAGAGAGAAAGGATTGGTCATTACCGGAGGAAAAGAAAGAAAGAAAAGAAGAAAAACAGAGAAGAAAGAAGAGGAAAGAAAAGGAAAATAGAAAAGAAGGAAGAAGAAAGGTGCCTAAGGTACACACCCCACTCCTTGTTTTCTCCATGTTTAAATTTGTTTGTGATCTAAACATGTGACTAGGATTGAATTCTGGGTGTGGGACAAGATTCATGATTTTTAGCCATTTTTCTTCGATTTTAGTAGTAATTTTCGAGTGAATAGCAACTGTTGAGTGTTTCAAGCTCTCATGCTTCAAACTTGAATAACTTTAGCAATAGATGTTGGATTTGAATGATTTTTGTTCCATTAAAAATAAACTTGAAGATCTTTGTTTCAATAGGTTTTAAATTTTATGGCCTATGGATATAACAGTGCTTAGGGAAAGATTGATGATCCATGGAGTTATGCCAGTTTGAGTCTTATAGCTTCAATCATGTATATCTTGAGTTATAGCTATGGAATTTGAATGAAACTTGTCTCAAATGAAAGTAGACTTAGAATACTTGATTTGAGATTTTTTGTAGGATTTTTGGTTCATTGAAAGTGAGTCCGTCCAAGGTCCCAACTCCGACGAGTGACGGTTTCAAGCAGATTTCATTATACAGAAATCGCCTAAAACGGCATACTAAAATTGTCTAGAAATCAAGGGATTTTGGCATACCGAATTTAACCGGTCTGTTGAACCAAGCCTTGAACCATTTTTGAGTGTTTTAAGAGTTGATAAATATATATATATGGGTGTATTTATGTATTAATCTTGGAGAGATAATTAAATTGGCACAAGAACAAGTAGGATAACCATTATAATGGTTTTAGGAATGGCCTAAAAAGAATTAACAAGATTCTACTTGAGACATAGAGGTCAAAAAAGATGACATGACCTAGAAAAATAAGTCAAACCCCAAATGGCTTAGAGTAGATATTAAAAATCATGATTTATCCTTAGGGTTATATATGGGTGTGATTTCAAGTGTGGTGCACTGGAGGAAATATTCAGTAGCACTGTTCCTAGTGTTTGACACTAATCTAGCTATGCTCCTGAGAGACATTAGCCAGTAGGCATTTTACACCTTGGTGTCAGAACATAGAGTTCTAGTTGTGGTTGAATTAGTATTTGGTCTCGCAAGTCATTAAGGACTTCGAGACCATTGTTGGGTTTCTATGTAGTTCTTCAGGATGAGCCTATACTTTGAAAATGTTTAATTGATGTTTTACTTGAACTTGAAGGTTTTAGATGATTTTCAAAGTTTATTTTGAAAGATAAAGATATTACTGGAAAGTGGTTTTCTCAAAGAGTTTTTGAAAGATTCCAAAAAAGAGGGCATGGATGAATTAAACATTGGTTTCCAAAGAACTTTGAAAAGAAACAAGATAGATTACTATGATGTTTCTCTGTACAGTATTTAGTGGTATTTCAAAGAGGATTTTGGAGTATTTTCGAAAATGGTTTCCAAAAGAGTTTGGAAAAGAAATGTGTGTTTTGCACAGGTTTAAATGAATTACTAAGGAACCACTGGGTAACTTGGAAAATGACTTTTCCAAAAGATTTGAAAGTGTTGCCTTAAGTTGGCAGTATTCCTAAGGTGCTTTGAAAAGATTCCAAAAATAATTGAAAATGATTTTCGAAAGAATTTATAAAGGACATGCATAATTTGAAAAGGATTTAAAAGGCTTTCCGAAGTTTTTTGTTTGCTGAGACCAAGAGACCGACAAGGCGTGCTGTCAGGACCAGGAGGTATGAGAACATCCTTGAGGTGGTCAGGCACTTGCCTAGAATGATGCTAGAGACCAAGAAGCTGAGGTAAGTATTCATTAGATCTTGAAGGTAAGAGACTTCTGGATCGTCGTTCACGAGGCTAAGGCTGAGGTCCACGAGTGGAGGGTTGGTAAGACTTGGAAGTATGAGACTCCGTTTGTTCCTAGTGCTGAGGACCCAAGGTACTAATTGTACACAGAAACACGTGGTAGTGAACCAAGGTATATGAAACCTCTGTATAGCTAGATGTGACACTCTTGTTAGTACGAGTGTTAAGATTGAGACTATTAGGTGTCGACAGTGCCTGGGGTGAGAGTCCTCAGGTGTACAGGCACATAGAGGCATCATGAGGGACACATCCCCGTGTGAGTTAAAATAGAGACCAGTGTGGTCATAGTACAGTGAGGCTCTTTGGTCGGGATGGTAGTATATCCTACATGAGGACTTTCACCTTGACAGTGCAGACACTATTATTCACACTTTCTATACAACATTGATTCCTATATCTATTTGTAAACAAATTGATTCACTTATTAGGGACTTTTGGAGGGGTTTTGGAGATAACTCTAAGCACTTATATCTTAAAAAAATGGGAATTTTTAAAATTAAGTAGAAAGCAGGGAGGACTAGGATTTAGAGATTTGCATGATACTAACAAGGCTTTTTTATTGAAGCTAAGTTGGAATTTACTAACTAATCCTATGCATTATGAGCTCGAGTTCTTAAAGCTAAATATTTTAAGAATATAGATTTTAGGAATGCTGCATTAATCAAGGCCTATTCTTATGCTTGGTCTAGCATATGCTTGGTTAAGGATACTTTATTACATAACTATAAACGGATCATTAAAGATGGGAAATCAACCAATTTAATGTTAGATGATTGGGTGGAAGGTTTAAATGGAAATTTATAAATTTCTCTCCTAACTATTTGATGGGGTTTCATGTGGGCTTCTTAATGAATTCTAATATTAACAAATGGGATTTGGTTAAAATTAATTCTTTTTTCAACCCTTTTATTGCTGATAGGATATGTAATATTCCAATTTGTAGACTAAAGATCCGCTTGGTAACGATTATTAAAACCAACTTATGAAAAAAACGTTTATTCCTGAAAAGCTAAACCAAACAGATTTTTTTACATCAGATTATTTCATTATGTTAGTTTTTTGTTTGTGCAAACAAACTTTCAAATACGTTGATTATAAAAAACTATAAAGACTAGTTTTTTCAAAAACACTGGTTATGAGAATAATCTATTTTTCCATAAGCGTTACCAAACACTACCTAAGTAGAGTGGAGAGAGATAGGATTGTTTAGGTGCAAAGCTTAGATGGCAAATGTTCTACTAACTCAAGGTATGAATTTTTAAGGAACATACCAATCACTAACCTCTCTGATAATCAGGATAAGTTTAGTTATGTTATTATTAAAAAAAATTAAGAAACATAGCCATCTACCTTCTAGAATTATTATGTTCCTATGGAAGTGTATTACTAATATTATTCCAACTGTAAAGCTTTTAGGGAAGAGATTACCATGGATTGGTACTTCCTATGTTTTCAGTAGAACTAATGCAAAAAATGTTGATCATTTACTTTTATACTGTTCTTTCTCAAAAACAATCTGATTTGGAGCTGATCTGTTACATGTATATCAAGTTTAACATCAACCTCACTGGTAGAATTAACAAAATATTTACACAAGCAAAATGATGGAGGAGAGATGAAGGAAAGGTTAGAACCTATTTGTTTACTTATCTGGTTAATCTGAAAATACGCAATGAAGTCATATTTAGGGGAGCAAAGCCAGATCCAATGGTAGTGTTGAAATATTTTACGTACCAAAAGGGCTATTATAATTCTTCTTTTAGGATGCAGGGCTTTGTATATCAAGGGACTGAATCTCTGCAGAAACAGGATCGTAGCAAAGAATGGTTAGCTAAGTTACAGATTAATGTTGATGCAGGGGTAACAAAGGAGGAAAATCGTGCTTCAATAACAACTATAGGTAGAAATTACTTCGGTCAATCAATTATTTTATCGATTTAACAACTGGATAGCTGCGACCCAACACTATCGAAGATCAAAGCTATCATTTTGAACATTCAAGTGGGAAAATTGTATTTACATCTATATGAGCAGGTGATCATAGAAAGCGACGCTTTATTTACCACCAGTAAATTGAATGAGGTAAATCTAAAAAACCATGGAAATACTTAAAGATAAGGGTTAAAGTTCCTATGGGTGCCTATAACCAACATGACTGTAGGCATGCTATTTGTTAAAAACAAATACATACGAGGAAAAAAATAACTATATTCATTTATTTATTAAATATCTATAATGTATGATAAAATTTCCATTTAAATCAAACAACTATTAATCCTTGATCTAAAGATATTAAAATTCATTACATTTTACTAGATTTAAACCATTAATTTTTAACTTAAAAATTAACAATGAATATAATTCAAATTAAGACAAAACTTTAACACATAGTAAATCATCTTATAGATTAACTAACTATATAATTAGATTTTATTTTTAAAAACAAGAAAAATAAAAATAAAAGATACCTACAGTAAAATATCCCTATTGGCACCTACAAGCGCCTTTTTTCTGTTACAAATGTTGGAGGAGGCAATAAAACTTGGAGACATTTTTTATGTAGGTGCCTACATATAAGGAGTATGTTGACAACTTTTTATTTTTCATAAAGACATAAGGAAGAAGAAATAACCGTATAGATATACTTATTAGATATCCATAAATACATAGTGAAATTATCATTTAAATTAAACAACTATTGATTCTTGATTTAAAAGTCTTAACATTCAACATATTTTGTTAAATTCTAACGGTTAAATTTTAGATTAAAAATTAATAATGAATATAATTCAAATTAGAATGAAACATTAACACATAGTAGATTATATTATAGATTAACTAATTATATAATTAAATTTTATTTTAAAAAACAGAAAACTAAAACAAATAAAATGCCTACAGGAAAATTTTCCTATAGATACCTACACAAACCATTTTGCTGATAAAACTTTCATCATCTTTGAATCTTCGATTGAGCTACATGACTCGAGAAGAAAATACAGCACATAGATTGAGTCAGAAGGAAGCGGCGCTAGGAAGGGAGATGGTATGAAGGGTTACGTCCAGAACCCTTATGTTTTATATCGCAGGGTAGTTTGGGCTAAGGCGCTTTTTAAACAGATAAGGACCAACATCCAATAAAGAACTTTTTTTGAGAACGATAAGAAGGGGCAAGACTGCACGTACCACTGTTCCTAGCTACTAACTGCATTGGAACATTTGGTTACATCCAATAAAGAACTATTGGTATAGAGTAATGGTAACATGATGATTGTTTGTATGAGCGAACATTTTTTAAACATAAGCAGGTTTGAGCTACGGCCCCTCAAAAAAATAAGAAAAAAAAAAAAAAGGATCCCCGAGAATTGCTTCCTTATCTAGTGAAGGCATGAACAACTGAAACATAAGCATAAGATGATCCTTGACACAGACAGCAACAAGTTGAAAGTGAAAGATCTCAAAAGGAATAGATTAACTGTCTTGGACCTGCGATTGGAGATTGGCAATGATATTTAGCATTTTCAGAATTTCCTCTGGGAGGACATTTATAGCCTGATCATCTACCTGTCCTCTCTGTCTTGACAACGACGAGAGTAGCGAACCCACTCTATACTCACTTCTTGATGTTTTTGTCTTCTTTGATGTCTTCAATGCAGTCTCGAGGTCCAACTGGCTCAGCAACCTTGCCCTCTGCAAAAGTTGAAATGAGAACAATAAATGAAAAAGAATAGAAATTTTTAATTAAATTCAGTATCAAGAAAAGTTGAATCATATGTATAGACTTCAACCAAAAGAAAATCCTATTATGGTATATTTTTCACGTAGATATGTTCCATGTGTATAAAACCTTTCTAAAGAAAACTAAAAGGTGTATATATGTTATATAAAGCCTGTGATTGTACAATAGGCCAGAGGTTTGAACTCCATGGACGTCAACCTACACGCTTTCAAAGGAAAAACTGAATACATAAAGCAATAAAAACTTTTAGTTTTAATATACATTGTGAACATAATACCAAATGTCAACACATGTCACCAAAATTTCACCGATACATGTCTTATTAAAGTTTTTTAAACAAATGTAGAATTTTTTTTTACTATGTTTCCACCGACATAATACCCAATATACCGATATTTCACAGACACGTATCTATTTTTCAACTTCCCAAAGTCCGATATGAAATCGACATTTAAAACATTGATTGTGAATATACCTTCTAGACAGAACAGACCACATTAGAAAGAAGGTTTGAATCTCCTTTGCCGTTGATTCATTATGATCAGTATTTTCTGTTGCAATCTGACATCATATTCACATTGATCGCTCATTAGTGCTCATTAGTGTTCAACTACCACACATTTAGTTCATTTTACTCGTAAGAAAGAAGCAAGATCCACATATAATATAATGTCAATGCATATCTAAAACTTTGGCATGTCATTACTATGACAACGTCTACACAGCATCCCATATGTACTTACCACGGGAGTTTTTCCCTTCTTTTCATCCTGCAATAAGTCCCTGAGAGGAAAGTAAGCTGCTTGTTTACAGATTTCAAATAAATCTGAACCAGAGAAACCATCACAAAGGCTGGCTATGTAGTCAAAGTCAATATCGTCTTCCACCCTTTCACCCCTTAAAATGACCTTCAGGATTTTGACTCTCTCACTACAACCAGGGAGGCAAATCTCAAATGCTTGGGGAAGACGCCTAAGTATCGCATCATCTAACTCCGCTGGCCGATTAGTAGCAGCTAAAACCAATACACGAGCGTTTCCTGTACGTAAATTAAAATAAGTAGCCATATAAGAACTTTACACCACTCTAAACCAGAAAGATACCCTGTACATAAATTAAAATAAGTAGCAATTTTATAACTTTAGACCACTCTAAACCAGAAAGGCAATAATCAGCATATCAGAATATGAGGCAAAGAAAATGAAATATGCAAGTCATAAAATTAAGCTACAATACGATAATACAGAATCCAAATGAAATATAGAATTATAAATACTATATGATGTAATAATACAACTCCAGGAGAAAATGAAGAAAATTCCAAACAAAAGCACAACCAAAGTGTCCAGGAGTACTGCATATAGAAATCGAACTACATAATGTACCACAAAAGGAAAGGTTGCATTTGTAAGATAAATGATCACGATAGTAAACTAAATTTGATTAAAAAGGATTGGAAAAATTACTAAAACAGTAGGAATACTTCTTATGTATATTGAATTTAGGAAACCTTCCAAGTCTAATTCTAATCATCTAGTTGGCAGTATCCTTTCAGTTCAAGTCCTTTATTGTGATAAACTGCTGAAAACACGCTCAACAGATCTCCAACATCAGTCAAGTTTGAATTGCGACAGGAAACCTGCAGAGTTTTGTCATCATACCATCTAGTCTATGAATGACACAAATTTTAAAAATTGTTTTTAGAAAACTAATCATGCCAGCATCAACAACATCATAATCATAAAGCCTAATCCCACTACGGTTGGTTTGGCTTAAAATATCCTTTGGAAGCCACTACACTGACGAGCAAACACTACATTTATAAATGTAACATTATTAATTTGGTAAATTACAAAGCAAACAAATAATTAAAGAAAGGAAGCATATAAAAATACAAATAGAAATTATTGCCTTACAGACTTTAGTTAAACCATCATACATACACATGAAATCAGATTTCATATAAGTCACTTCAAATGATGATTCTACGCCAAAAATAACCCCAAGAAAAACATGTTTTCAAGTATATATTTATAATGGCTAGTAACGATAAGTATAGTTCTTGGAAGTGAAATTTTTAGTGATTGATTCCTTGGAAGTGAGTCTCATAACCGTATTTTTAAATGTGTTGATATCGCAGAAAAATATATTTTTAAAAAAATAATAGACTACAACTAAAAAAGGTTAATGCAATCCAAATATTTATCAAAATGTGCTTCAAAAAATATAAGTAATTAGTTAATAGAAGATAATTATAGATCTCGTTATCAAGCCTACAAAGGACAAAAATGAAATAGATTTTACTCCAAACATATAAACTATTAGAAATTAAAATAGTGATTACCATAAAAAATTTATCAAAGTTAAATCATCATAACCAAATCATAATTAGAATATAAATAATGATATGTCAATTATCACGTACAATGATATTTGATATGTTGTGTTTACACAACTCCACTACCCTTTTTCGGGAATGGAAGCCAAGTGGAGCTATGTGTTTTTTCATAACATCTCATACATCTCATGACAGGAAGTCATGGAAGTCTAGTTTCTAAACTTCCTAGAAACTAATTGAGAAGTCCCTTTCTCTACTGCCAACACCACTTCCTTGCAACCAATCCTACTCTTATTAGAACCACAAGTTTGGATTGTAAGAAAACAGAGACTCATAAAGAAGATTAACAAAATAAATGAGTTATAAATTTTGGTTCATGCACTCACGATCTGTGGTGAAGCCATCCCACATAGACATAAATTCAGTTTTCATATTAGTCATTGCTTCATGGTCAGTCGTGCGCCGTTGACCCAAGAAACTATCAACTTCATCAACAAATATGATAGCAGGCTGAAGTTTTTGTGCCAAAGTGAATACTGCTGCCACTGTAAAAGTTCAGATAAAACAATTAAACATAAAAAAAGTGCAAATTTAGCACTAGTTAGAAAAAATGTAACAGAATTGGACTGTCTTCACAACCTAGCTGATTATAAAATGTATACAGGTATGTACCACAAACTGGCGGTTTATCTGAGAGAGCTTGACAACCATCTTTGGTTGATGACATACTTCCAGATTCCACTTTTGAACTTTATGATTACTTTTGATTATTGAAAATTCTTTAAGTATAGGAAACATTCAATTTGAAATATATCATTCATTTTTTAGCCTCCACTCTTCATTTTCGGTTTAATCAAATATGAACTGCAAGGAAAAAGCTCTAAAGTTGTAGATAAAAACGTAACTTTAGAAGACAGATTATATAAAATAACGTATGTATCAACATATTACATGCACTATGTATTCTATGGTGTCTGTATTAAGAAATTAAGAAGTAATAACATAAATATCAGAAGGTATTGCAAGACAGGATGTGTGTCTCCATTTCTATGCAATGAAACACAGCAACACATGAATACTTGGTTAAGCATAGTCAAAGAACTTTGAGGGACAAGTAGATCATTCGTAGATTATTTTTAACTATGCCCAATTACCAGTTGATGAGTTTATCATGTATGGAATCAGTAAGGCAAGTTGCTATTGAGCAGAAAACATATATTATGTAGTTCAATGGCGTTAATTTCGCAGTTTCATCGTGGTCTTTCTAATCCACCTCTCCAATTAACAATCCTAAAAATGAGGATGTGAATATGCAATAAATAAACAATATGATCCGACTTTGAAAAAGATAGGCAATTTCTTGTTCTAAATACCAACTGACCTGTAACGATCTAAGTCGCTACACCCAAGATTATTAGCCTAATTAAAATTAAACATAATAAAATACTTAATTTAAACAATAACTAAAGGGTAACAAGACATCTATCATCTAGGAACCTACAGTAGACGACTAAGTGGCTCATGTTATATGCATTAATGATAAAAAACTGCTACTCATCTGTACCTGCAACTAAAACAAAAAAAAATACATATAAGTGACCAATAAAAGTCACCTAGCACACACCTTATGGGAAAATCATACGAAATCGCAACCATAAAAGAAATCATTTTAAAAACCTTTATTTTCTGTCGAAAACACAACCACAAGAGCATGCCGAAAACACCAAACAACATCTTCAAGAAACCCAAGCAACTCTACCAAAATCACAAAACCTCACAAGCCAAACTACCACAATTACAAAGTCACTCAGGCAACATCTCGAGACATATAGGCACAAAACCACACTGAGTCATGTTACTCGACGCCAAACAACCCAATGTAACTACAAGCAACCATCAAAGTACACTGTACTATCATAAGCAAGTCACCCAACGAGGGACCTACCCATCCCATAGTCCTACCTCTCTGTAGAACCCTCAATAATGCTAACCCTCTTTGAAAAAGCTATCCTCTCTTAAGACGATACTAGAAATGGAGCACATGTAACTACCCGTACTGGCCCACACTACGTAGGATCAGACCTCTCAATATCCTACCTATGGTGCACAAAACAACCGAAATCTCTAACCTTCAAGTCCAGTCAGTACCCTAATTCTTGGTGTCCAAAGCAAACGAAGTGTTATACCTCTAAATTCGGACAATACCTCAACCCATGGACCTTAGCCTTTCTTAAGACGATACTAGAAATGGAGCACATGTAACTACCCATACTGGCCCACACTACGTAGGATCAGACCTCTCAATATCCTACCTATGGTGCACAAAACAACCGAAATCTCTAACCTTCAAGTCCAATCAGTACCCTAATTCTTGGTGTCCAAAGCAAACGAAGTGTTATACCTCTAAATTCGGACAATACCTCAATCCATGGACCTTAACCTCAGCTTCTTGAACGACAAGCTAAGAATATCATACCTTTAAAATTCGACAAACACTTGTCTACAATCACTTGGTCTCAAAACTTCAACCTAGGTGACGTACTCAACCACTTAGGAATGTCGTCACATTTCCTAATCCCGACAACACGACCCTTTGATTTCTTAGTCCACCAAAAAACCATGGAAAAACTCTTTTCAAAATCATTCCCACATTTTCCTCAAAATCATTTTCAAAACATTTTCATCAAAGAACGTTTCACAAACCAACACAACATAAGATAATAAAATGGAAGCATTAGCAGCATGCATTAAAAACAATCAAAGAATAGGTTCAAGGTCAATTTCAACATACCGAAATGGATTCGACATACCGAAATCTAAGCTCAGGACTTTCCCAACCAAAAACTCATTCAACACACCGAAATAATTTCAGTATTCCGATTCTACCACCAGTTGATCAACCAAAGCAAATCCAATCTTCCATAAAACGAAACCAAAACTAACATGTAATATGAAGATATTGAAGCACACAATCATGAGACACCAAAAACATAAGATTTCATGACATGAAACTCACAAATATCTCAGTAAAGCTAGTGGATGAATAGTATAAACCAAAACTAAATATTCGCTACTAAAATTCCATGAATCATCCAAAAATCACAAAACAAGCTCTAATATATCAGGATCATCACAAGCATCACAAATATATAAATTTCATGTCAAAAAAGGAGATTGACGAGATATGCACCTAGTGAGAAGTGCACAACCCACTGATCGACGACCTCCACATGAACAGTCGACGACTCCTCTCACTCCCACCCAAGCACACATGACCTCCTTGACCTTGCACAACCGTTGAAACGATGATCAAAGCTCGCCCCCACCTCACAGATGTGGAAGATTACTCGACCAGGGAAGCTCGACACTCTCCATCTCGCTCCCTCACCACTCTCTCTCTCGTCCCTTACAGGTAGGAAAAAGGAGGAAAGGAAAAAGAAAGGGAAGAAGAAGAAGAAGAGGAAGAAGAGGTGAGGAAGGCTCTACAGTTCTCGCCGCCTCATTATACTAGTAGGAGTGGAAGGAGAGTGATGGTGTGTTGGGGAAGCCACAGCTTTTGTATACATGGGTTGAAGGAAGGTGTGCATGCGCATAATGACAAATCAAGGACATGTACACACAACCACACGTCCACTACCCACTAAATCCTCATGCACGAATCCATCAAAACTATGAGGCAATCACCCACCACTCCAACAACACACACATACAAGATTTCGAACATGGTGCCACCACAAAAGATAATGCACAACACCAAGCCAAAAATACATACAATTGAATTAACTAAAACAGGCATCACACTACAAAATCGCATTAGGATTAAATGCTGCCAAACCACGCTAAAAACACCCATCTCCAGTTAAAAATAAATAAACTGAATAACTACAAAGGTAAATAAATTACGGGTGTTACATGACCTTTAACATAAGATGATCTAGAAAAAGTGTATGGTGTGTCAGGCAGCAGTCATGATTTTTTTTAGATAGGAACAAAGACATCACTTAGTGGCTTAGAAAGAGTTTTTTTTTCCCCTCCCAATTTCCCTTTTCAATGAAAGTCTTTTGATATTTGAACTCAAAGGATTAAGTAACAAAAGGTCCAGTGCTGTTTAAACAAAAGAACCATAAATAATTATCTAGACTACAATGAACAATATCATGAGAAACTATCAAACCATGGTGCGAGATTTAAATATTTCACAGCCCCATATGTTGATGACTTCTGATATGATTTGCATCATATAAGAAGCAAAATGTGCATCAATAATTGAAGCTAGAAATTTGAAGCTTGTGTCTCTATCACTGGCATCTCTCTAAACCAAAGAGATCTGTTCTAATTTAAACATGATATATGAGTGGCAGCCTATGATTAAACTGTCATGGTACATTGATAAGATGTAGTGTGCTCTATGATACATCTTCAAGTATACAACATGCTGATCTTTTGTACATTGCCATGTATCATTATGCATGCAGCACATTGGGTGTGCAATATTTTGTTCTGGTAGTTTATTTTGCTTTCCTATGATTCTCTTTTTGTTATTGGCTTCTGCTAGTGGTTCAACAAAGTGTTTACCAGTAGCATAAAGGGGAGAAGAAAAGAATGTTGACAAAATTGAATCCCCTTTCCCAAAAAAACGGTATTTCAAATCAATATAAGGATTGTTAAGCCACCACTATCTTAAGCTCATAACCATAAAATTACACAACAGTTGTGTGCCAATAAATACTCACCAAGCTTTTGTGCATCGCCAAACCATTTGCTCATCAAATTAGATACTCTGACATTAATAAACACAGCTCTAGACTCCTTTGCTATGGCCTTTGCAAGCATTGTTTTCCCAGTTCCTGGTGGCCCATACAATAATACCCCCTTTTGTGGACTAAGAAGCTTCCCATGCATAAATAACTCAGGTCGTCGTAGGGGAAGTATGACAAGGTCGTATAGTGATTGTTTGATGCCCTCTAACCCTCCAATGGAATCAAACTCAACATCAATATGATCAGGATTTATGACATCAGTTGCTATTACATCCTGCATATCATTGAATATCAAGTATTAAAAAAAATTAAAAAAAGGAATAATATGAGCAATGAAAGTTTCAGTAATAAAATCAGAAGAAAATCAGATCAATTTCAAACTGTATTCTATGTAGAATATATCCAAAGTAGCTGATGTTGAAAATATATGATTGAATATTTTATTTTGATGATAACAAATTGATTATTTTGTATATTTTAATAATTGTATTTGAGAAATGCATAACTTGAAAATCAAGGAGAAATATGAAGAAACTTACAATGATTCATAAGGAGATATACTTAAAGAAAGAGCATGTACCCAAGAAAGAAGAAGTATGGAGATTGTCTAAACAATTGAAAGAACATTCAACAGCCAAAAAGAATTATCAAGTTTTGTAATATATTTGGATGTAATTTTTTCTATCTTTTGTTGTAATTTATAGGATATGTAATGATCTCCTAACACAAGTCAAAATCCTAAGAAAATAGGTATATCCATGAACCAAATAAGAGAACGTTAGAAAAATCATGCATATAAGTTCTAGGTTGTAATCGACATACTGGATAGAATCTGTATACCGAAATTAAGTACACATCAAGTCGCTTTGAACATAAGTAGAACTTTAGACAAATCACTTTTAAGTTCAAGGTTGATTTCGATTTACCGAATAGGGTCGGTTTACCAAAATCTAGAATAAACGAGGGTTGTAAACCACCTAAGTATTTCAAAATGCCGAATTGGTCGACCGTTGTAGGCTGTTAAAGTGTTCGATCGATCGATATTTTTTGGTATGTCGAACCAGTAGTTTTTATACCCAACAGAGAGAAAGATTAAGGTCATTAACACTTGCTTAATTACCATGAACTCTATAAATAGAAGACCTCTAAATCCATGTTAAACACACAAGTAATTCTTAAGCCTCACTCATACACTTGAAAGAATTCTAACTCAAAGTACTTTACTCCAATCTGAGAAGAGTTTCCAAGTAATTCTCCTAGATTCCTAAAGAGAAAGATCAATGAGCTTCAGTTCCACACACACATCACACTGATTTACTGATTGGGAGATCAATACTTGCTTGGAGTTGTAAAGAAAGATTGTGCTTAGCTTTAAAGGTGTAAATCTTCTCTAGCTGAGAAAAGGATCCGCAAGTTGCAGGATTGACGAGGGATTCGTCAACAAGTAAATTTTTGAATTAAGTTCAAGGAAACTCTCTAAGGAAATTCAAGGAGTTGATTAAGCCGAGATTGGTCGAACTACTATAAATTAAGTTCAAAGAAACTCTCTAAGGAAATTCGGAGTTGATTAAGCCGAGATTGGTCGAACTACTATAAATTATTTGTGTTCTCATTGTCTCTCATCTTTTCTGCGTATATTTAATTTAGTTGTTCTAAATACATTTAATACAAGTGTTCATCTTATTTAACAAATAACTTAAAAACACTAATTAAAATTAAAATTACTTAGTTTCTTTGTTCACCCTTCCCCTCTCCTCTCCTCTGGAGAAGCTTTTCAATCCAACAACTAAACCTTTCGCCCCTCTTTGGATGTAGAATAAGAACAATAAGAATAAATGGAAAGTAATATTAGTATTCTAATGGTATTACTATTCAGTTTAGAAGTGATTTTCTTTTAAAAGTGAAAGAATGTATACAAAGAAATATTTTGATTTGGAAAAAAAGTGAAATAAGTATCAGAATAAGTGTTGAGATAAGTAGAAAACATGTAGATTAATAATAATCGACTTAATTATTAACATATATATCTAGTTTAAAATATGTATATATTATATTATATTTGTATTAATTTTTAGACAAAAAATAAACACACCGTATAGATACATGTACGAGAATAACTTAACGGAATAATTTTATTCCACCTTTTCCACGGAATAGTTATTCTGGAATAAGTAAATCAGAATAGAATTACTATTCCACTTTTATTCTACTTTTTAACTTGTCAAATGGAATTACTATTCCAATTCTGCCTTTATTCTGTCCTTATTCTTGCATCCAAGTATGGACTTCATTATTAATGAATTACTATACTAAGTCTATTGTGAATGGGAAAGACCTGATAGTACGGCATGATTAGAACCATGATTCTAAATGTTGATTTCGTGTCGGACTTCGATAAGTTGAAAAACAGACATGTCTCGGAAAAATATCGGTATGTCGGAATTATGTCGGTGGAAACACGGTAAAAAAAAATTATATTTGTTCAGAAAACATCCATTTCGACATCGCGTCGGAGTCGTATCGGTAAATTTAAAATAAGACACGCGTCGGTGAAATTTCGGTAACACGCGTAGACATTTGGTACCATGATTAGAACAACCATTATGTGTAACATCATTTAATATTGATAAATGAAAGCATTGCACAAATCTGTAATCAAGCTTAGTCTCACATTTAGCATTGCACAAAAGCCCAGAAATGTAAATATTCTCTTCTAATAGGAACAATATCAGTAAAACTTCTAGAGTAGGACGTACTAGGGAGTGGAGACTAAAGTATCCCATTGAAAATTCACCTTTTTTTTTCCATAGTCATAACCATTTCATTAACAAGGATTTATTGAAAATCCCAGAGTAACAGATCCCAAAATTGGAAGGTCAATACACCTCTTTCCATTGAACCAAGTGAATTCCTTCATAGTCCAAATGATTATTTTGCCAAAGCCACATCATCGTCCTCCTTTCTGACACATCAATAATCCTTCAGGACACAGACTGGCATAGAAAACACAGGTAGATAAGACAAAACACTCTTAATGAGGATGAGAAGGACAGCAAAGCTAACATACTCCATAAATGTTACTATTAGACATGTGAAGCCATGAAAAACTATCACTAAATTCAATTTCACTAATAAATAATGATCAGCTGATGAATCAAGCATGGATGAAAGAAACTCGTACTCTCTGTCCAAGCCAACTTGAGTTCCGGGCTTTTTGTTTATCCAATGGGGGACTAACCTTCTGAATAAGCTGTACCAACCCTTAATTAGTCAAGAGGACAAACCCAAGCTCAGTGTTCGCCAGGTCAGCTTGTGATGGACAAGCTCAATAAAATAGGTTTCTGGTTTGCCTTGTTTTGGCAATAAGAACAGTGATACCAAGGCAAACCCTTAGCAAGCCAAATCTGAGATAACTTCTCTTTGTGAGTTGGATTGAACACCCTAGGATAGATAACAAAGATGAGATTCTTAAATGAATCTTTCTTGTTTTATCAAACAAAAATGTCACTTTAGAGGGATATGTTATTTACAAGTCTGACCAATCAAAGCAAGTCCTACCAATCAAAGCAATCCATAAAAAACCTTCATTTTTAACGTTTGATTGGAATAGAACATACAAGTGTGAAAAATCTTGACAATGTCTTTTTAACCAAATTTACTTAATCATCATGAATAACAATCATTTCAGTTTACAAATTTCATTGCAATCCTAGTACAAATATCTTGAAAGTCATATCTTCTTTTTTTTATAATGTTTTACTAAGTTTAGAATTGAAGATTGCTCCAAGGTAGGGCTTTTGTTGTTAACTAAATTTTTGCTCAGTAAGCAAAAACAACATATTAAGGTTAAAGGTAAAGAAAATCAATAAACATTATTCATTCAGTCAAATCACTGATACAGATTACATGTTTGACTGGCAATCACTATTCAAGGCACTGATTACCGATTAAACAATTAATTAGCAATCGAGGTGTTTAGTGAGACCAATCAGGAAATAGATGATGCTCCTGATCACATATATATGTCAATCAAAATGATTTCCCAATCAGAGAGGATAGTTCTTGAAACAGGGATAGCTTTATGCATATGTGAGTAAAAATAGATTATGAATGCCCATTTGCTTGAACGATTTATCACCAGATAGTAGATATATGATTAATCAACCTGAAGTTGACCAAACATTGAGGTTCTCAATCACTTCACCAACTAGTCATTTTGTTCTACTGGGTTTCTTCAGAGGATATAAAAGCTTAAAAGAAGCCCCAAAATGGAAAAATGCAGTAACAGAAACGCGAATACATATGCATGTCTGAATACATATGCATTCATAGTTATTGAGGCCCCTGCCTAGGCACCAAAGTGCCATCAACCTGTTGGGTGTTTAAGTGCCTAGCCTTTTATTGATTTAACCGGATTTTTTGTCGGATCCGGGTTTAATAAGGAGAAATCAGGGATCTATATTTAGATGTTAATGTGTGTGTCTTTTATAATGATCGTTTGATGTTAACTTTTGCTTTTATGGTCTTAATCTCATTACATTTTATTATTATTTTGCCATTTTTTTAATATTCCGATGTTATTTAGTCATTTCAGTGTTTAATTAAGTTTAAAATGAATATATCAATGCATAATTGCATATAACAATATATAATAGCAAGGGAAAAAAATCAGGAATATATGTTTTTTTTTCTTAATTTTTTAATGACAATGCCCAAGCAACCAAGGTGCCCCAGCTTAACGCCTAGGCGCCTTGCCGCCTTGCCACCTTAATAACTATGTATGCATCACATGTAGAGCTATGTGCTCATCTATTGACAACTTGTTATAATAAATGTGTGAGAAAGAGATTTCTAGGATGATTTTTTATCAAGGAAGTAGGATGCTTTTTCTTTCATCAATAAAAACCATCCAATGAGGGTATATTCAATGAAAAGGGCAGAAAAATCAAAACATAAGAAATTGCATGGGAATAAGAGAGGAACGCCAAATTGCTGCCAATGCCTTTGTACACGCTATGAACTCCTCTAGCCAATACTTCCTCTATCGAAAAACGAAATGATTCCTATGTCTCCAAATAGACCTACAGACTGCATGGAAGGTCATGAGTTTGCACTACTTGATTGATGTCTTTCTTTCCTTCCGTCACTTGCATTGCAAAGTTCTAGGATGAAATTATACAATAGAAACTAACCGCCGTTCTTTTTGTTTATTTAAAGATGCCCCGTCTCTCCTTCATTGTCATCTTTTTCCGCTACCTTTTTTCACTTCCCCATGCCCAGTATGGCAGTATCACTATTTTGAACTTTCAAGTATCACAAGTGGCACCTTCATAGCCATGTAACTCAAAGCCTTTCCTGTAAGTGATCAACGGATCATCTCTTGGGCTTCAATGAACAGGCATCCAAAGTCCAAAGATAGTTTGAGTTTCATACATTAGTATGAATTTAATACTACATAATAAGAGCCATGTGTTTCTGTTCCCTTATTTTTCTTCATCTTATAGCTTTTGTCTCTTCTAGCCACTTCTTTCGTCCCTTTCTCTTTTGTCGTTCTCATAGCCAGTATCAAATTTCAAACGTCCAAGTCTTAAAAATGTTCTCTCTTTTTTTCCTTTTGTTGTTGTTTTTTTTAAATTTCTCATCTCTTGGACTTGGATATCCACCATCCAAGCCACTATGCCAGTCATACCTTTCAAATAAGTGCTGATATCTTAGGTCTTAATCAAAACAAACCCAAAGCCCATGAACATTTTCAAACCTCATATTCGTTTTTTTACCATCCTATAGTTATTTGTAGTGGGAGTTTATCTACAGTGGTTTTATTGTGGTAACAGCATAGTTAAAGGTGTAAAAAGGGTTGAGTGGCTCAGCATAGCCCGAAAAGGGCCTAGCACAGCCTGACCTGTCAGAGGCCCAGGTCGGCCTGACCCAGCCTGCCTTTCCCAGCTGAGATGATGGTCGAGTGTGCAAGAGTCTGGCCTGTAATGGCTAGATTTTCCAACCATTGCATTTTCTAGTAATCCAGTTGTTGACAACTGCTAGATTTTTTTTTTTTTTTACTTCTCTAATTCTATACTTTTCTACTTTTCCTATAAATACCCCCTATCCTATCTCGTTTCTTCGTAACTTCTCAACTCTTCTCTACTCTCTTTACACATTACTAATGCTACACTTCCACTCTGACGTCTATGATTCCGGTCCACCGCTTCACCATTTTGCTAGAGATGGAAAATGGGTCGGGCCGAGCCAGCCCAAGAAACTACCAGCCCGCTAGGGCCTGGACCGGGCTGGCCCGCAAGCTGGTCCAGGCCAGGCCAGGCCTCCTCTTGCAATCCACGGGCCCAGCACGGCCCATGGCCCGTCTATGGGCCGAGCCATCGAGCCCACGGGTCGGGTCGGGTCGGACCGGTCCATTGGGTCCAAAAATGAATTTTTTTATTAATAAAAAAATATTTGAAATATATCATTTTTTTACATTAAAAAATACAAAAGATATTTACATCATATTTTTTTACATTTTTTATTTTAAAATTTTACATCAAGAATTATTCATTTGGGGAGTCTGTTCTGCCTGTTGAAGTTGATGTCGCATCATCGTCTTCTTCTGATTCAGACTTCAAGCTCAATCCTTGAAGATGGTCAACCGCATCGTACCAATCTTTTAAGCAGACGGAGACTTATACAGACTTCTCTGATAATCTACATCTTTTATCATTTAAGATTCTTTTTCCAGCAGAAAATGCAGATTCCGATGCCACAGTTGACGTCGGAATCGTTAGTAAATCTTTTACCATTTTTGATACTATAGGAAACCTAATAACTATAGTAGACCACTACTTTAATATATTTAAGTTATCTATTTCTAAATCACTAAAAGCAATTGAGGATTCTAAATAATTATCTAATTCATTATTTATACTTGATTTTATATATTTTTCCGTCTTTTTATTTAATCTACTCCACAAAGAACTACTACTACTTGTTTGTGATCCTAAAAAACTAAATGTTTGCTCATTAGATATTTCACCATAATTTCTAACATATTCTTCAAATAAATTATATAAAGTTGTCTTTATTTTATCATTAAATGAATCTATATACTCATTTTTATTCATGTTACTAAAAA
>JAMKQA010001333.1:0-28414 GCA_024699735.1 Posidonia australis
TGGCCAGGGAAAATGACCAAATTGCCCCTATGCCAATTTTTGGGCATGTATCTCACTCTTTGCATTTAGTCTTGCCATGACATTCATATTAGCATGATTAGAGCACGATTCAGGTTTAGCTAATATTCATCAAGCCCTTAGCAAGCATTTGGACTAGAAAGACCGAGTTTCTCGGGCGTACGAGGGTGCCTAATACCTTCCTCGTGCATAACAGGAATCCTTACCCATCCTCTGGTTAGCAGACATCCAGCCTTCCTTTCTGCATCCCATACATGCATTCATCCATTTGTGGCTTTCCTCATCTTTCCCTAAAAGACTAGGTGGCGACTCCTTTTCTTTTTCTTTTATCCTATCCTTGCGCCTTCGCCATCATCGGCATGGCTGTGGTCTCCTCCCTACCCCTCCTCCCTCCGGGTCGGGCACGCGGTCACACATGTCATTTGACTTGATTTGGCTTTCCATCGCCCGAGGGCGTATAGTAAAAGGCTTATCAAAGCTGATATTGTCCTGAATGAGGATTATTTTCCCATTTTGATTTTCTTGGATTTATCATAATTTCCGTTGGTTTGCGAGATGCTTTCCAAGAATTTCTCGATTTTCACGATTTTCCTCATCGCCTAAGGGCGTACAGTAAAGTGGCATTCTCAATGCCTACATTTGTCCCTTGGATTAACTTTTTCCCTTTATTTCATTTCTTCTCTTTGATTTGGCATGTTTTCAGTCAACATTAGCATGAGCATTCAGAATAAGCAAGCACACATTTAATAGACCATTGACAAGTAGGAAACCTAGAAAGATCGAGTTTTCTCAAGCACATGGGGGTGCCTAACCCCTTCCCTATGCGTAACTAGAATCCTTACCCTTTCTCTGGCCCGCATTCATTTATCCATTAGGCACGGAGCACACATGTTTTCTGCATCTTGTTTGCTTCTTGGTTTTCTTGAGTATTTGGTTTTCCTCATCTTTCTGTTAAAAGACTAGGTGGCGACTCCTTTCCTTATCCTTTCCCATTCTTCCCTTGGTGTTTCCGGGTCTAGCCTCCTTGTCCGGATTCACCATCTTCGCCGTAATCGTATCGGGACTCCTCGAGTGCTTCCACGTACCCGGTAGGGGAGAGCCGTGTAGGGTTCCACCGGCATAGTCACAGGAACTGGCAACTCCGCTGGGGATAACCAGATTTTAGCTTTCATTCTGGTTTCCCTACTTGTCTTTGGTGTATATCCTTTGTGCTTGTTTGCTTGTCTTGTTGCTTGTACATATTTGACTAAACATGCCTTTTTGCCTTCTTTACACTGTTGCTATGCCACTGCACATGCACATGACTTAATTCATGCTTTGTTTGTTGATACTTGCTTTTATACACCTACTTGTGAGCACCACACCAGCACATGCCATGTTCATGCCTTTTGTCTGACTTGTTTGGATGCCATGCTTGTGTGTTTTTCCTTTTATTTGAATTTGCCATGATTAGGAGAGTAGAGACATGTTTGCCTCCCTATTTGGTTAAAATAAAACACACAAACTCAGATGAACAAATAATAAGGCATAACTAGAGACAAATGCTCACAAATCCCTATGGTTTAAAACGCAAGTAAAAGACACAAAAGCATATCACATGATTAATCATATAGGGCATGCATCTTCTCTTCTCGGTCACCCACAGTTTACGAAGGACAATTCTAGTAGCCCGTTCTATAGCTTTGGTGCAGGACAAGTTGCTAGTTTGTCTCCCTTTGTCTGGGGTCGTGTCGGTGCTAGTAGAGGATACAACTCCATGCTACTGCAGGAGACGAGGCCACCAAGGCACCACCTGTTCACTACCTGCGCTTCGGCCAGGATTTAGAAAGGGAACCTACTTTTCTGACCAGAGTCAAAACCCAAACCCATGAGTGCGTCCCATATAGTTCGATCCATGTGGGACATGCATGGTGAGAGAGAGCATATTAGTAGCATTCATGTGCATGTGTGCCATTCATGCCACCCTAACAAACAATTGCATAGCTAACTTACTTCTTTGTTGTCATGTCTTCATTTCTTCACTAACGCATTAGGTTCTTATCCTTTGCTAGGTATAGAGTTCTGTGTGCGAGTTCCTAGGTCTGAGCCTAGGAGTTTCTTTCTATAACCTCCATCTTGAGGCATTGTTCCCGATTGTCTTTCCTCGAGCTATCCGTCATTTTCGACGATAGCTCCTTGTAGGCGTCGTCCTTTCACTTGCAATCGCAGCCCCATCCTTACCCGTTCACGGTCCTCTATGGCCCAGTGAGCTTCTGAGACTGTTACACCAGCTGCCTTGGAGGGGATTCCTGTTTCTGCCCCTCATCCCTCTTTTACTTTGTCATCAGCTTCACTCCATGATAGCCACTTTCGGGCGCCTGGAGTTCCTTATCTGTCGGTTTTGGGACACTGGCAGACCCTCATCGGTCTGGAGCCCGCGGCTGAGGCAGTTACTATGACTACCACTAGGACATCTGGTCTGGTCATGTCCTGTTCTTCAGTTGACCCTTTTCTACTTGACACTCAGTTGGCTGCGATTGCCTCATTAGTAGGAATTTGACCTGCAACATCTTTGAACTTCGAGTCCCTACCGCTTGCTCTTCCAGCCCTCGGTACCGCTACCGATGGTTCTATCACCGTGTAATCTCAGCATCTTTTGGCCCTTGCGCAGAAGTTGCAAAACATGGCCTTCTCTTTGGATCCCACTCTGACTGCGCCTGTTTGTCCCATTCCTGAGGATCCTGCTCCGCCTGCTCAGGCACTTCACGTTACATCAGTCACACCACCACTGCAGCCTTCGCTACAGCTTTTCGCTGTCCCGATGACAAGTGTTACTACTCTGCCAATAGCATCACTACCACAGCATGCACAATATGTTCCTCCCTCCACTGGTGGTCAGCCTTTTGGGCTGGAGGGAGTACGCAGTTGTTGCTCCCACACACAACAACACGCCCCACACAGCATAACATTTCTATACCCTTGCATCAAGTACAAGCTTCAGCATGCACACCACCACAAGTAACGCACATGCACGAGTACATTGGTCATCACGCCACGGCACCAGGTGGCAAGATGATAGATATGGAGGAGCACACAGGTGCTATAGACACAGCGTAAGCAGGACCCGCCCCGGTTGCACACTCAATGTCAGCAGCAACTCCCAATGCACTTTTCGCCAGGATGAATGACTTGGAGAAGGCTCTACATCATGTGTAGGGTGGGGACCGCCAGTCTCTCTCCTTCTAGGACCTCTGCTATTTCCTAGAGGCGCTACTCCCATCAAACTTCCACATCCCGAAATTTGAGAAATATAATGGGAATGGCTGCCCAATTTTACATCTTCGGGCGTACTGTGGCGATCTCGCTCATCTACAAGCTGACGAGAGACTTTTCATTTGCCTCTTCCAGAAAAGTCTTACAGGTCCAGCTCTAAAATAGTTCACGTCACTGGATATGTCTACCATAAGGACCTGGAGTGATCTGAGCCAAGCTTTTCTGAAGCTGTACTCTTTTAACCTCAACATGGTCCCAAAGCGTGAGGACCTGGTCGCCACCAAGAAGAAGCCCCATGAGCCGTTTGGGGAGTACGTTGGGCGTTGGCGAGCCCTCGCATCACAAGTGCGTGATAGACCTTCTGACGAAGAGTCTATCGAAATAATAATTCGAGGGGCGCAGCCAGCCATTGGAGCTCTGCTTAGCATCCAGCCCATTTCCACCTTTGCAGCCTTGATCAAAGCTGGCACCTGTGTAGAGAGCTTGCTAAATAGCGAAAGCTTCCCAGCGTTAGCAGCATTCGCACAGCAGACCATAACTACCGGCAGAACTGGTAACAACAACGGTGGTAACAATGGATCCAACACTGGCTACGGGCAGAAGAAAGACTCTGCTAAGAATGTTGTGGCATACGTAGGGGCTCCTATTATGCCAGCCAATGTGGCAAGCTCGCTAGCTCAGAATCAGGTTGTTTACTCTCCTGCACCTAGAGCACCACGCACATCACAAATCACTACCACTGCCGAGCCAGTATACCAGCCTGCACTGGCAAGGCAAGGGCGCTACTAGGGATCAAGGCGGCTCCCACGACCTGAGACAGATTACACTCCTTTGGTCGAGACATTGAGTGACATATTTCCTAAGGTAGTGTCACTACTGAAGCTTCTGGAAATCCACCCACCGCCAAACCCTCTTCCATCATGGTTCAAAGCGGATTTATTTTGCAGTTACCATAGAGTCGTGGGGCATTCTATGGATAACTGCTATACACTTCGAAATGCTATTCAGAACCTGATTGATCGAAAGGTCATCAATATTCACACACAGGAGGCAGAGACCGCACCTGCTGCACAAACACCTCATGCATCTGCATCCACATCCAGCAACAAAGTCAGCCAGCCGTTGCCTAAGCATGCACCGAGAGCTTCCGGAGTTTATTTCCTTTCTTCGAATGAGGTTGAATCTTTTGATCCTTCTCTCCTCATCCATGATGTCTCAAATCCATTCTCTTATCAGCTGAGTCAATCCTTCATTGAAGCTTCAAGCTCTATAGTCAACATGATCCAGTTAACTGCCTGACCGAGGCGCACGGCTACCAAACCCACCATGCAATCTACCCCACCAACAATTAGCCTACTAACCAAACCGAGGCATGACCTAACCCACCAAATGCCAACACCTACTCTGCCAGTTTCAGCCCCAGTGGAATTAAGGGTCCATGCTCCTGTGGTCATCAATTTGACACAGGATACTCACTACATGCCTTATAGCTATACCGCAGAAATGTGTGCTGAGGTAACGCGATCGGGAAGGGTATACAAGGCCCCGGTCTTAGCAAACAAAAGCAGTCAGCCTGTGACTTCATCCTCCCAAGCAAAAAACCATACTCCCAATCCAATCCCTGAAGAGACAGTCACAAGAGCTAACCCCGTTGCCAAAGTTGACCCACCGGTAGTCGATATTACTGCCCAATTGAAAAAGGTCAAAGAAGACATATCCATCTGGGATTTGATCCATACTTCGGCTAAGTATAGAGAGGCATTTCTTCAGGTTATTCAGGCTGCCCATGTTTCCTCAACCATACAACCATCAGCCTTAAAGAACATGGTAGGGATGACAGCCGCGCTAGAGGTCATTTCTTTCTCTAGTTCTGAGCTTCCTCCAGCAGGGACTAGTCATAACCAGCCCCTATTCATCACGGTGCAATACCAAAATTTCTGCATTCCTCTCACTTTGGTCAATAATGACGTCGGTTTGAACGTCTGCCCCTTGCGAACTGCAAGTCAGGTCGGCTTTAAATCGGAGGACATACTCCTGCAGTGAAAGGAATGACGGCTTTCAACAACACGCACCATGATGCCTTAAGGATCTTGATCATTCCCTTAATCATTGGTCCTACTCGTTTCGAGGACAAGTTCTATGTCGTCGACCTCAAACCGTCTTTCAATCTTCTGCTTGGGCGCCCTTGGCTCCACAAACATCAGGTTATCCCCTCAACCCTTCACCATATGATTAAGTTCCGATAGAACAATGACATTGTTGTTGTAATGGAGAAAAACCATCAGAAGGAGAGGGTTGAGGCAATCTCTTCAGTATCGCTCCATACTATCCATTTTGACTCCAAACCTTTTGATGTGCTCTACCGTGTCAACCGTTTTGAACTGGTCAATTTTATTCTGATTCTCGAGCGTGCCAGTCATTTGGCCGCTTTTGGCAACCCCTTTTTGATGGTCAAGAATCTATGTCAGAGATGGGGATACGAGAAGGAAGCACCTCTCAAGCGAAATGGCCAAGGAATCGCTGAACCAATTACCGCAGAGAGAAAACGTGAATTTGAAGGACTAAGATACGAGTGGAAGCCAGAAGACGGATGCGCAAAGTGTCGTAAGTACCAAAAACTCGTTATTTCAAGAGATTTAACTAACTTTGTAAGTGCAGGATTGCTAGATCCCAATCAAAGTTTGGTGCTTGCAGAGCCTGAGCTGGACAAACCAGTCAATGGATCGGAATAGATATGTGTAGAGGATTATTACTGAGAGGAGGAAATTATGGACTACGGAATGGGTTCGACATCATCCATGTCCCTAGGGATAGCTATACTAGCATTGCCACCTCCAGAGTCAGTGGAGGATCTTTCTACCAATCTAGATGCAGTATGGGATTCAGTGAGGGTGGATTTAGAAGCAGTAGCATCAAAGCAGTAGTTAGTCCTAAAAGGATTGTAGCCAGGACAACCGAAATCAGTGCCTGAGGTGTTGAGAACTACCAGCGCATATTATGTAGATTTCGCTTCCGATCAAGAGGAAGGAGATACCGTGGTAGCTTAGGTGGATAACATGCTCAACAATCTGGAAGTTCTATTTCAAGAGCAGTTATCAGTACTGGCCGAGGATGTGCACAATGAGCTTAGGCGCAAGAAAGGAAAGGCAGTAATGATCAAGGACACAGAGGAGCAGACAGTTGCACAGGGTCAGTCTGCTATCACGACCCTGGAGGAGAATGGATCTTTAAACGCTAGACCAGAGGAGTTCATCTCCTATCAGTCAGGAGGTGGGTCTAGGTGGTATCATCAGTCCTGGCCCCACTTGAGTAGTGGGGTCCAAAAAAAAAGATCCTGAGTTAGGCTCAGGAGGGAAATCGGGTAGCAGCACTCACATCAGTCAGACAGAGAACAGTTGTCCACCTGTTGTACATGCTGTACAAAGACATCATGAAATTGAAAGCTTTTGTCTACCTGAAGTGGAACAGTCATACACAAGTTTAGAAATAGCAGAGTCAGGCATCATCAAGGGTGCATACAAGAAGACTAGGGTTACAGTGACCATTCTAAAACACCATCAGGGGTTGTTATCCTTGAGGACATGGACTGCATCGAACAGTCAACGCCAGTTAATTCATGCTACCTGAAAAAGTACTATCAGTAATCATAAACAGTGTGTCCTTACTTTGCGACACTAACAATTTCCTTCATGCATACATGAGGTCATGATCTTCTTACATCCATGTAGCTCCGCATCACAGCACATACTAACCCTCATTCAGTCTACACACATATAGGCCGACATTTGTTTTCATCATCACATGCATGGATCTTAGCCTAGTGATGATAGGAGGAATAAGCTTGCCAATGTGGGGAATGTGTAGCACCTCCTCAGGTAGATACTATTCAGGAACCTAAAGAGTGAGGGAGCTACCTTTCATTGGGAATTGGGTGAAGTATCCAAGCTCCTCAGGGACCCTACACCTCCCAAAGGGAGATAAAATGTTAGGGGCGAGAGTGAGAGCGCGATAAATAAAATAAAAAATATATATCTGAAAAAGGGTATAAAAGAATAAGAAGACAGAAGTCGTAGATAGAAGTCGGCCCTAAAGAGAGAGGTATGGCGGGTAGCTCTGTCCCTCCAATTTATCTTGGAGAGGAGTCGGAGTGAATACCTGGAAGACATGTTACAAAAAGGGCCTAGCCAACCCTTTAAATAGCAGCAGCTCCCCACCATAGACCAGGTACCTATTACCTCCAAGCCAGGGATAGGGTGAACCCACATGCCTATGAGGGGAAAAGAATAAAGAATGAATAAAATAAAAAAAGCAGGGGTATGATTTAGTGGGGTTTGGAATGGAGCCCAAGACACAGTGACCCGTTTCCAGAGAGCCACCCAAGGAACTAAGGGCTTGAATAGTGTCTAGTGAGGTTTGGAGTTGCCATTCCCTTGTACTTGCCAGTAAGCATCCTAATGCTGAGGGCACCAATAAGATCCCACAAATCATTTAGCATGCATGCATCTTCTTTTTGCAAATATCATCCTAAAAACGTCGCAGAGTATCGCTTGGTTCTCTTGGCTAGGATGTGACAACGACTTTCAGTTTAATAGAATCAAGAGGACATCACCTAAACCAGAGGCATGTAAGCTGCTCTCGTCGGTTAGGACCAGTTATGTCGGGCCAGGGGCATGTCAGCTGTCCTATGGATAGACACACTGAGCCAATACTCGACCAGGGGCATGTAAGCTACTCTGTTTGGTCAAGAGTCGTCTATGTCAGGCCAGGGGCATGTCAGCTGTCCTATGGTTAGACGCTTTGAGCCAGCACTCGACTAGGGGCATGTCAGCTGCTTTGTTGGTTGAGGACCCTAGTAATCTACTGGGGGGGTGCAATCATCAAGTAATCCTGAACTTCCAAGTTTGATGGCCACATCTCATTACTTGGGTGCCTGGTCTGAACTAGTTGAAACCAGGGTTTTCCTTTAAAGTTGTGCACAAGATTTAGTCTATCCAACAACTCTCTGTCCAGTCAGCTGTAGTTTTCAGCTTTGGGCCAGTTTCTCGAATTCTTTCATTAACACTTCATCTCTTACCTGTCTGCTTTGATTCTGCTAAGTGCTGTTGAACGAAGCAAAATTGAGATCTATTTCTAAAACAGTGTTTTGAGCATGTCCTGTAGGAGATTGTTTGCCCTTTTTGAGGAGGCCCGAGCCAAGAAAGCTGAAACACCTTACAGATCATGGATTTCCCAATGATGGTTGTGCCCACATATTGCTCAGATGTTCTCCAAGCATGGATAAAGCAGTTGACTGAAAGTGATTGCAACAAACTGTGGATGTGAGGAATCTCTTCAAAGCTTCTGGATATCACAAAGGTGGAGGTTTCCCAATACTTTCTGTGTGCAGTAGCCCTATTCTGGAAACCAGCTCATCATGTTCCCCGCTTTGGGAGAATTGAACTGACTCCAACCTTAGAAGAGATCCACAGAATATGTTGTCTACAAAAGTTCTTGGGACCCACCGTCTTTATGCGGCGTGACGGGTATTCTTCAGTCTTGAGTGAGCTAACTGGCCTATCAACCAGTGATTGTGATCGTCAGCTCATTTGTTCAGACAGACATTCTCCTATGCTGCAGTTAGCCTACTTTGACAAAGTACCCGGAATGCGCGGCGCCCTAGGTGATGAGCTTTGGTTGAAAGGCTTTGTTGTCCGCTTCCTGGGAGAATTGATTTTTAGCCATGGCCGGATGGTTGTAAACATTGAAGTCACTGAATCGCTTTGGCAGTTCTTACCCGACAAATAGATCTAACCCTAATCATCTTAGCAGAAACTTACCAGGCTCTGGACCGATCACTGCGCCACTGTCGATAATTTTATGGCTGTGGAGCTTTGGTACAGGTATGGTTGGCTGCACATCTGGGTGTAGAAGTCTTGCGCTCGCAACGATCAGCCTTCGAATCCTACTGTCAAAGTGGCCATGCGCACATGCTCTCCTCAGTTCAAAAGGAGTACGAGCATTTAGAAAACTTAACAGAACAAGAAAATCATCGGGCACATTATTCCTTTGGCTTCTCATAACTTTGAGGCTTTCTTTAACACAATCGACATGCGGCTTATCATCTTGCCAGGGTTGATTGGTGGAGTGGAATATCACCCAGTCCGTGTGATGCGGCAGTTCGGTTACCAGCAAGATGCCTTTGTTCAAGGGCAAATGCCAGCACGGTTCCAAGAATACTCCCTAAGCTCTTATGCAATGACTAAGGAGCTCTCTCGCCTGCTCAATGGCTCCATACGATCGAAGGATCTTGCAGTTATAGAGGGGAAGAGTTGCACAACAAATTATGAAGCCGAAGTCGAAGAGACCTGGCCAATCTGTAGCGCCACCCCGAGCCGTACGCTCTTTGCCAAAGCCTCAAGCTCCAAAAGATCCAGAGATGACACAGATTCTTAACATTCATGTCATGTTACTGGTTCTTTGCAAATTGAAATACATGTAATCACTTCACTGACTCAGATAATAAAATTCTTCAGAACGTTTCTGGTCAGCTTGTTTGGTTGCTTATAGTTGATACGGAACAGAAATCACCATCGCGACAGCACACGTGACTGGTGCAGAATTCTACTTTCTTCGACATGTAGGCTTGGCGCTGGGGACCACCTAGATAATAGTCGAGAATCCTGTGTTGTTGCCCAGACCTGGACAAATGAAGTCCTCACAACTTCTGTACCAGGTAGGGTGGAATTCCCTTTTCACCTATGAATCCCGATCCTAACGGACGGATTTGAGGCCTTTGATTTTCCCATCCAAGGTTCCCGATCCTAACAAACGGATGGAATTCGCTTTTCGCCATTGGAACGAATCCTAGTGCCTTTTTTCCCTTCCAAGGTTCGCTCTATTTGAACGAATCCTAGTGTCTTTTTCTTTTTTTCCCATCTAAGGTTCGCTCTATTGGAGCGAATCCTGGTGCATTTTTTCCCGTCCAAGGTTCGCTCCATTGGAATGAATCCTAGTGCATTTTTCCCATCCAAGGTTCGCTCTATTGGAACGAATCCTGGTGCCTTTTTTTCCCATCCAAGGTTCGCTCCATTGGAACGAATTTTGGTGCCTTTTTTCCCATCGAAGGTTTGCTCTATTGGAACGAATCCTGGTTTCTTTTTTCCCATCCAAGGTTCGCTTCATTGGAACGAATCCTGGTGCTTTACCTTCCCCGTGTGTAACAAGGATCCTTACCCAATTTTTGGTTCATGATGACCTTTTCCATTGGTTTGTTGCATAATTTTATTGTTTTAAAATGGTTTTCCTTGTCTCCCATTTTTAAGTAGACTAGGTGGCGACTCCGCATTTTTATCATTGTTTTTATCGCTTTTGCCGTGACTTTGCTGGCCCTCGTGCATTTGACCTTTCATGCCACGCTCAAGGCTATCGCCAGCATGGTTACACCTGGTCCAGGCACTATTGGTGTTCAGACAAAAGTGCCAGGGGCACTGACCAGACGTGTGCTCCACATGCATAGGTCTGCCAAGGCATTTTTAAGGGTTTTTCTGGGATTTTTTGAAAATGTATTTTAATGTAGCGATTTTCTGGATTGGTTTGTATTTTCCTTGTAAGATGGGATTGTGGGTCATCAATGGTGGTCTCATCAAACACTTAATGTGCCATTTTGTCGAGGTTTTGAAAGAATTTCCAAAGATATAAAATGATTTTAGAAAGTAGATTTCAAAGGGATAGTTGGCCTGTTTTGGAAAATGATTTTCCGAGTTTTCTATATGTGAGCCGAGACAGTGTGGGACTGTGTTGTCAGGACCAGAGAATATGACGACATTCTCAAGTTGTCAAGCACGACGCCCTAGTCGAGGTCAGGGGCCGAGATACCTAAGGCTGAGGGACGTCAGGTTTTGGAGGTATGAGACTCCTTGACTGTCATCTCGAAGCTAGGGTTGAGGTGTCTTGTGACATGACGGGGAGGTATGATACTTCTATTGTCACTGTGAGCATTGAGACTCAGGTGTCCTCGGGTGTAAAGGTATGGCACTCCCTCTTGAGCACCATGTGGAGGACGCCGTGAGGAGGCGTACCTTGTGGTGGCAGTGCGAGTGGGACACGTGCCCCGTAGCTGCTACATCCTGAGAGACAGGACAGCCTTCCCAGAGAGGGGTTGGCTTTGTGAGGGTTTTCCAGGTGCGAGAATCACGAGACGACACAACTCCTACACTGGGTGGCACGTCGTGGTAATGCAGGCACCGTTGGTGGCTCTTCGGTGTACTGTTGTAGCCAAAGTTTGGTTGCCTGGTGCCATGCTTCTTGACTCACTATGTGTGGTTTTGGCCATTGAGGGCCTTTGCTTGTGGTTTTGGACTAGTAGAGCCTTGGTTGTGGTTTTGCCTAGTGTGGGCCTGGCTTGTGAAGTTTTGAGAAAATGGTTGTGAAATGAATTTTAAGGAAAAATTAATTATAGTTTTGTTTTCCGCGGTTTTCTAGGAGTGCGTATTGGGTGACTCCTGTTACTTATGCGTTTTCCTTGTGGTTTTGGATTGCAGGTGCAGACATGCGGTTGGTTTAGCGTAGTGTATATAGATCGAAGTCTCCTAGCCGCACACATAGGTTCTTGGTAGATGATATTTTTCTGTTAGCTTTTATTTTCCTATAATTTAATTTATTTAAATTATTATGGGAAAATGTAGGACGTTACAAAATCATTCTTTGATGGTTGTATAACAGACTTGGCATCAATATATTAATTATACTCATCAATTGTTGCAAACACAATAGATGGTGTACATGGAAAACAATCTTCCAAATATGATGTACTACCACTAACTCCTGAAGCACTTTCACTTGAAACAAGTGTGTCATTATCGCCTATCTTCAAATGATACTCAATATACATATCCACTAAGCATGACTTTATCTCTAGAATTTTATGTTCACTATCGCAACCATAAATTTTCCTCATGTAATGCTCAACTGTGTTCGTTTTGTGGCAAGGATCCAAAATAGAAGCTATTGAAAAAACCATGCTTGTAACATTCCAATACTTATCAAATTTTACCATTATTCGATTGTCCATTGAAAAAACAAAAAGAACAGTACTTCAACAAAATTCCTTCAACATCACATGTATAATACATACTTCTTGAAAAAAATAATTTACAGAAGGATACAAGGAGGTGGAAAACTTGTTTGTCATATCATAGAAGTAACGCAATCAACCACAAATAATCTTTATATGTTCCCATTCCGGTGCAAGCTTATAAGAACTATCAACCATTGCCAATCGAGAAAAGGCTTCCTTGAATTCTGAAGCAATTTGCAACATGAGAAAGATAGAATTCCATCTTGTGGCAACATCTAAAACAAGAGATTTATTTGGAGTCTTTACTTGACTAGCTACTTCTTTGAAAATTTGCAATCTTAACTAAAAGATTTAACATACTTCACACTTTCACTTACTTTTGTTGTAATCTCCTTTACAATCAAGATTCTTTCTTGGATAATCAAATTTAGAATGTGTGCAGAACATCTAACATGAAACAATTGGCCATATGCTACCAAGTTATTTGTAGGAAGCTAATTTAAGAGGTCCCGAATAAGAGCATCATTTGTGAATCAATTATCTAAAATAATAGACATTAATTTTCTATCAATATTCCATTTATACAACCTCTCCAAAATAGCTTTTGAAAGTGCAACTGCAATATGAGAAACATCAATTACTGAAAAATTTAAGATTCTCTTTGGTAATTGCCGTTTTTCATCAATATAATGTGTTGTCAAAGTAAAGTAGTCTTTATTTTGATTTGATGTCCACATATCACTAGTAAGGCTATTACGACTTGTATTTGTGTCCAAAAGACTATATAATTTTTCCTTTTGTTATAAGAAGCAATATTTAGCATTTGAAAACTGAGCAACAGAGACGGAATATTAACTAGAGAGGGAAGGAAAGGAAAGTAAGCAAGCATGTGTAGTAGAAAAAGGGAGACCCAGAAATTGAAGCAAACACACCTCAACCCAGTTCATTGAGTTTGTGGATTAGAGAGAGAGAAAGAAAGAGAAGCGTACCAAGTCTAAAGGTGACGAAAGCAAGCGAGTAAGTCAATGATCGACGTGACTGTGGCAGTTAGGACCGACGACGACGACGTCTGTGGGTGTGGAGAGTTGAGACATCAAACAAGACAACGACGTCGGCGTGTCTGGGTCGGGGACTGGGAGAGTGGGAGTGGGAATTAGAGCTGTAAGGAATTAGTTAGGGTTGTGAGAGTGGGAGTGGGCATTTGATTGGATCTATGGTTTAGGGAATTAGGGCTATAAGGATTTTACGATTTGGTTTAAGTTTATACCGAAGTAGTATACCTTGACCCTTATTCACATAGAAAATGTGAGTAGGTAACAGGTTAGCAGATAACGGATTGGGTAAAACCACCACCCTTACTCGTTCTTAACAGTTTGGGTCGGATGGGATTAACGAGTCTATCTTTATTCATTTACAGCCCTATTCTCATGGTCCATCAGCTAACAAGACACATAGGATATGACGTTACCATGTTGTATAAAGACACAACCCAGCCCAATGCCATTGAAGCCACCACTTCCAGAGGACAAGGTCAACACAAGAGCCGAAGCCAAATGAGCCTTCAACCCATTGACGTACGCTTCATAGTCTTGGTCCTAAACAAATGAAACTTCCTTCGTAGTCATAGTTGTCAAAGGAACTGCAATGGAAGAGACATTCCGAATAAATCTCCTGTAATAACCTACCAAACTTAAGAAATTCTAAATCTTATGCACTATAGTAAACCTCTCCCAACTGCTTACTACCTCCACTTTAGCAAGATCTACTTTAATGCCTTCTCGAGAAATAAAATGATTGAGGAACATAACTTCGCTCAACTAGAATTCACAATTAGAGAATTTGACATACAATTAGTGCTGTCTCAGACTATTCAACACTGCTCTCAAGTGCAAGGCATGAGTCTCTATATCCAAAGAATAAACCAGAACGTCGTCGATAAAAACCACCATAAACTGATCCAGAAAAGGTCTAAATATCCTATTCATTAAATCTATGAATGCGACAAATGCATTTGTTAGGTCGAATGACATAATTGTAAACTCATAATTATCGTACTGCGTCCAGAAGGTAGTCTTGTGAACTAAGTCACGAATCCTCAACTAATGATATCCAAATCTCAGATCGATCTTCGAAAAGACTAAAGTAGAGTATTCCTAATAAATCTCCTGTAATAACCTGCCAAACTTAAGAAATTCTACATCTTAGGCACTGTCGTAGGCCTCTCCCAATTGCTTACTACCTCTACTTTAGCAAGATCTACTTCAATGCCTTCTCAAAAAATAAGATGATTGAGGAACATAACTTCGCACAGCTAGAATTCGCACTTAGACAACTTGACATACAACAACACTGCTCTCAAGTGCAAGGCATGAGTCTCTATATCTGAAGAATAAACCAGAACCTCGTTGACAAAAACCACCACAAACTGGTCCAGAAAAGGTCAAAATATCCTATTCATTAAATCCATAAATGCGACAAATGCATTTGTTAGGTCGAATGACATAATCGTAAACTCATAATTATCGTACCACGTCCAGAAGGTAGTCTTCTGAACATCTAAGTCACGAATCCTCAACTAATGATATCTGAATCTCAGATCAATCTTCGAAAATACTAAAGCAGTCTACAACAGGTCGAATAGGTCATCAATGTAGAGTAAAGGGTACTTATTCTTCACCGTTACCTAGTTCAATATCCGATAATCTATACATAACCGAAGCGAATCATCCTTTTTACAGATGAATGAGACAAATGCTCCCCATGGAAATACACTTGGCCTGATAAACCTCTTATCTAGCAACTCCTACAATTGGATCTTGACTCTCTTAACTCCACTAGTGCTATACGATAAGGAGGCTTCGAAATAACACCACACCCTCGTACCAACTCAATGGAGAACTTTACTTCCCTATGAAATGATATACTAGGTAATTTATCAGGAAAGATGTTGAGATATTCACACACCATAAAAATGTCATGAACACCCAACTCAAAAGGTGTCGAGATAACCACATTGGCTAAGTACCCGACACATCACTTAACTAATGACTTATAAGCCTTTATTATAGAAATAACAAGTTTAGACTCACCCTAACACACACCTTACACAAAAAAAGAATCTTCTTCACTAGTAGACCCAAAGTACAATCTCCTTCGAGTACAATCGATCAAAGTGGACTAATGAACAATCAGTCTATGTTGAGTATCACATCGTACTTCTACATGTTCATATTGATAAAGTTGACATCAAACTCTCTGCCATTCAGCTCCATACTGCCAGACTACAAGTATCTCTAGGTCAAATTGTGCTCACCCAACGACTTCACTACGTTGAGATGAAAGGCTGACCTAGCTGGTCCATCCTTCATCTCTACTGCGAAAGACGCAAAGACATAGGAAAAAGAGCTTCCTAAGTGAAAAAGAACTTTGGTCATTCAACCCGCCATAAGAAAAGAACCTAATGGCCAAGCACATTAATAAAACAACATTCTCAAATTAAACAATTATTCATAGTACTGAGGAAGTTACAAACAGATACATGAAGAGTTACACAATACAAACTATAAATCCTTACCTTGCACAACATCTACAGAAGGTCCAGTGTTAGGAGCTGTAATACTAAAGACTCGCCCCCTCATCGACTGTTGTAGTGCACTTCCTACCTTCTTAGGAGAGTCTGAACAAAACTTTTATATGTGTCTCGATTTCCCGTAGTTATAATACACCATCTTGACTGGCACTTGCTGTGGATGAAGACTATTCGCGATAAGGTGACCCACTTGGCCACATCAGTAACAAGATCTTCCTCTAGACACACTGGAACCTACCTGACTGGAGATGATCTCACTCCGACCTTCAAAGCTATGTCGGCCACTGGCAACACCATTGAACTTCTCCTTCCTTCTCTTTCCAAGGTTACTTAAACTATTAGGACTTAGCAAACCAGAGAAGGAAAACCATGAAGAAAAAAAGGCCTTACCCTTCCCTTTGGGATGATCTTCCAGGTATCTCTTATACTCATCCTCAAAACAGGAAGCCATATCCACCGTCACTGCTACGATTTGACACTGACAAGGTATAACCTTCAACTTCAATCCCAATTAAAGACCATCTAGATATCTCTTACCCTAATGTTCCTCAGAGTCAAAAGTCTAGAAAGACCGTTTCAGATGAGTTAAGGTAGCTTCATACTCACTTACAGAGTCACAGTCATATTACCCTACTGCAGATTCCGAAACTCTCGATCAAATCTATCCTGCACATGTCCCAAAAAATATTTCTTGTAGAAGATGTCTCGAAATCCTCCCACTTGATCTTCACCGTTATTGATTCCAGAAACTTCAACCTCCGCATTATTCTCCACTATTGATTTGCATCTCCTTCTAACATATAAGTGGCTAGACACACCCAATATTCTTCTGAACAGTTCATACTCTCCAACACCTTCACGATTCTCTTCAACCATGCCTCACTCTCCTCGGATCCACAAGTAGTCACCAAGATGCACTGCACTGCCACGGTCTCGCCACCTTAGGAGGAACGAGTCTGTCCTACAGTCCCACCACACAAAAAGGATCGTTCCAATGCCAACCACATAGGAAGGTTGTCCACTGTCAACGAGGCACGTGTACTACCCATCTTGGTCCCTACAAGATACGTCCTCTCAACATCCTAAATAAGGATGCCTAGAAACAACTAGTCTCCTACCTCTAAGTCAGCCAACACCTTCAGTCTCAGCACCCGAAAACAATTGAAGTATCAAACCTTCAAGTCCAAACAATACATTAACCCACAAACCTCAGCCTCAATCTCATAGACGACAATCCAAGAGTGTCATACCTCTAAAATCCGATAAACATTTGCCTATAGCCTTTTGGTCTCCGACCTCAATCTAGGTAACGTGTCTGACCACCCAAAAATATTGTTACATTCCCTTATTCAGGCAACACACCCCTCTAGTCTCTTGATCCTCCACGAAACCTCGAAAAAGTCATTTTTAAATCATCACGATATTTTCATTAAAAATTATTTTCAAAACCATTTTTATAGTTCCAAGATCTCCACAAAACCAACACAACATTTGATTACAGTTGAATCACCGAAAGCGAATTTAAAATCTACAATTAGTAGATTCAGGGGAAAATTCGATAGACCGAAACAGATTCAATCTGGATCAAGAAATTTTGATCGATTGAAATTTTGATCGATTGAAATTTCCTGATCCAAAATACTGAATTCAATCAATTGACCGGATCAAACCATGGACCACCTGCAACCCAAATCGACAGACCGAACTGAATTCAATCGATCGATTTCTAGGTTTAAAGGGCATCCTGAAGCAAAACGACATACCAAATTCAAAACGATATACCAATTTCTTCATCAGTCACAAAACGACCTGCAATCCTAACCCAAAAATCACCCAAAATGAAAGTGTCAAACGGTCTCACCACACAACTACAAAATCCACAAAAATATGGAAAACAAAGTCATGGAAGTACACTTCAATCCGGAACAAAAATCACTATGATCCATTGATCGTAGCTCGAAATATCTAAATTCAAAGTAATAGAACTCAAAATGAAAGTACAATGCAAACTCAACATTTAATTCACTAAAAATGCATAATAAATTCTCAAAAATTATGAAATCACTATCAAACCATAAATTTATGTTATTCTACACATTTCCATCATAATCATGCTATTTAACACAAGAAAAAGAGTGTACACTTCTTAGATAATTCATAAACACACTCCACTCATCAACGACCCAAATGCTTCTCCAATGATTTCAACCACTCCAACCACCCACATAAGCTACATGACCTCGAGGATGAAGCTCCAGAGCTCACCATCTCAACCTCGAGCCACTACAGAGTCGCACCTCCCTTTCTCACACTCTCACTCTCTCTCTATCCCACTCTCTCTATTTCGTCGAGCAAAGAAAGGAAGGAAAGAGGAAGACAAGAAAAGAAAAGGAAGAAGAGAGTTACTCAAAGGCAAAGAGACTAATAGGGAAGGAGGAGGTGAGATATTTCGTGCAGGGGAAGGGAAGGAAGAGGAAGGAGGAGAAGTGTCGTTCCTGCGAAGCCTTCGCTCTTCTTCTAATATGTGCACAGGACAATGGTGGTTGTGCAAGTGCACAACTACACATCAACGTCTGCATGCACCCCTGCACATCTCCAACATTGCACAACCACACATCAACGTCTACATGCACCCCTGCACATCTCCAACCACCAACCACTCAGATCATGCACACACCCAGTCCTCAAAACACATGGCCACCAACTCCTCCACATCAACACGACCACACACAAGGAGAAATACACAATGCCATACCAAAGGACAACACACAAAATAAGCCAAACACCAAGGCCAAAACATAAACCACTGAATCAATTGAAATGAACCTCATGCCAATAACAACCGTCTATAATAAAATTCATTAATTCCATTTAATTACAATACAATAAAATTTTAAGTGTTACAAAGACATACCTCATTTAAACATATATCTAAGCTAAAAGGAATAGAGGACTAGATATTTAGGTCTAAGTCTCAGGCCCAATCATTATCGAAAGAGGACTAGCATAGGTTAGAGATTCAAACAAGCTTAAAAAGTCTAACCAGTACAACCTTTTTTTTCCAAAAAAAAACTAATTTGGTGACAAGTAAGCAAGCTTTTCATTTCAATACAAAGAGGATCACACAAGATATGACAAGAATTCATGCATGTACACTTATCTTTGAATAAAAATGGAACATTTGATAAGGTTTAATTGGGATTAAGCTTAGTATTTAAGACCAACAAAAAATACATCTACATCCCAAATCAATATCAAGCTCAAATGCATTATCAGTTTAGCATTGAGAATGATCATAGAATATTTATTAAGGGGACATTTTTTATGTATGTGCCTACATATAAGGAGTATGTTGGCAACTTTTTATTTTTCATAAAGACATAAGGAAGAAGAAATAACCATATAGATATGCTTATTAGATATCCATAAATACATAGTGAAATTTTCATTTAAATCAAACAACCATTAACCTCTAATCTAAAGGCCTTAAATTTCAACATGTTTTGTCAAATTTTAACCCTTAAATTTTAGATTAAAATTTAACAGTGAATATAACTCAAAATAGGATGAAACCTTAACACATAGTAGATTATATTATAGATTAACTAATTATATAATTAAATTTTATTTTAAAAAACAGAAAACTAAAACAAATGAAGTGCCTACAGGAAAATTTTCCTATAGGCACCTACACAAACCATTTCCTGATTTATTAAATTAAACATTAAACATCTAATTCAAAATTAATTGACAGAATAGAAAGGCATGCAATCTTACCATCACAAAATAATTATTGTAATCACATTACAAACCTATTACGTATGTAACACAAAACCATTCTCTAATACTCCTCATATTTAGCCTCTTTGTTCTTTTGACTTAAATTAAATGTGTGAGATCAAGGCTGCATTGAAAGACTCTTGCTGGCTCAATCAACTGTCAGTGAGTGAGGAGACCAAGATCATATAATCAAGGCAATCACAACGCATTTACAATGTGCAACTATGCTTTCAAAGCCATTTATATTGATGTTTCTTGTATCCTTTAAATCAGTAATCTAAAGTTGACAAACATAACTAGCAAGCCACAAAGAAACTGCCGGCTGCTAATAAGACCAATGGGAAAAAAAACATTCACAACTTCTCAATTAAAAATAAAGTACCTGACCGAGAATGTAGCAAGACAAATAAAAGCTTTACTGGATGGTAACAATGATTCGAAATGATGACGCATGGACATTTATAGGACCTAACATAACAGGGCATTGCTCACAAGATTCCTACTTCATAAGCCATCAAAATCTATCCCACTAAATCCAAAAAGGAGTCAAGAACTAACAGGAAGCAGGCTCTCCTTTTGCAACACAGCTTAGTCTCCTTTCTTCCTGAAGGAGCAACCCTCGGTGAGCCGAGCACGGCCCCCTGTAGGCTGGCACAAAATTGTGTGGCAGTTTCCACACACAACCACTGTTTCTGAATGGCTGAAAACTGTGGTTCTGCAACACCCAAAGTAAATTTCATCAAGAAAAAGTATGAAGGCAATAGTAAGGTTTAAAAAAATTGTGATTACATGTTGAAGCAGCCTTGGCACTTGACATCCTGGGGCAAAACCCAAAACAAAGATCACATCTTTTTCAGTAGACAAGAACATAAATATCATAGGCGAAGAATTCGATGAGAAAAATAATGGATTTTACCATGAAGAAGGAGTTCGGAGACTGGACCAGGCGCTTCAACTTGTGCCTCCTCTTCTCAAGATCGGCAGGGGGGTTGAGCAGATCGATGTCGTTGGGGAGAACCTAAGCAGGCAAAACCACACACATCACGTCATGGAAATGGCGCTTCAGAATGCCACAAGATGGTGGTGGTGATGGCGATGAGAAGGAGAAGATGATGATATGGAAGCTCACCATGTTGCTCAACGAGGAGGAGACGGAGGAGGAAGCGGAGTGCTGCGGCAGGAAGAGTCTAGGAGGAGGAGGAGGATGCCGCCGGTGGAAAAAACGGAAGAGAAAAACCCTAGCGCCAGGAGGAGAGGTATAACAAGAGAAGATCATTCAAGCTGGGCCGTCGGATGAACAGACCTTTTTTTTTCCTTTTTTACGATTGCGAACCAAATTCTATTCCTGTATCTTGTCCATTTGCGAACGAGGAGATGATCAAGATACAAGAGTCTCACTTTGTCCCTTACAAAATACACAAACCTTCTCTACAATGGCAATCTCTTTCCAATGTTTACTTTTATTGGATATTGCAACTCCACAAGAACATCTTTCTTCATTTTTTTTGGTTATAATATTACTATCTACCATTGCATTAAAAGTAAGGCATGTGACGAAATTGTTCCTTAGAAAGTTACATCCTGAATTCGCCGCGTGTCGGCTGTTTTTGTTTTGCCTCCAGGCTATTTTGTCCCGTTTAATCCCAATATATATGTATATAAGAGTATTTAATTTCTTATGATATGATTATTAGAAATGCTTGAAATTCTAACTCTATCGCAACATAAACCATTATCATTAAATATAAAAAATTAGCAATTACTCACTATAGTTCTTCCTTCTAATAGCTTGAAGATTTCCTTTCAATTTGTTGATTTTCCATAACTAATGATCCATTGACAGTTTTGAAGAAGAATTTATTTTATAGAAAAGATGTTGTGCCATATATTGGACCCACTCCTACAATCCTGCGAAAATTTGAAATCAGTATTTTTAAAATACATGGCTTTGAGAACTCTTGCCCAAAGAGAGTTTGATATCATGAAGATCTCTAAAATCTAAGCCACCTTGTTCCCGATTTTGAAAAATTCCAATTCTTTAAATATAGATGCACGGATCCTTCACTGAAAACCCCACCAAACACCTCTGGCAATGGAATCAGTTGCCTGGGAATGGTTTTTGGAATTAGAGAAGCTGAAAAATAAAAGAAATGTATCGTTAAAAGAATAGATTCAATCAAGATTTCTCTCCAAGAGTGGGGGAGATGTAATGCTTTCCATTTCCTTAACTTGTTCTTAACTTTATACACCATGAAAGAATACGACTTGGTCTTATTCTTTGCAAAAAATAGAGGACCACCAAAATTGAGTTCATCATTCTGCATCACTCTAACAATAAGCTCAAGAATCTAAATATCGATATTAACTTTTTTGCAAATATTACTAGAGCTTTCTTAAAATTTACACTCTAACTAGACCGTCAGTTTAATTAGATACTTTTGATGACTTCCACTGTTAATCTGTAACATTCAGGCTTGTACCAAAGATCATGTATTTTGATAATGATAATGAATATCAGTGTTAGTGCTCTGGAACTTGATTTCCTGTGTTTATAGGGATGTGTGTAGTGTTTGAGAATGATTTGTGTGGTGGAAGCTCTTGTTTTCTCTCTGATCTCCTGAACTAAGGGTCAAGCAAGTATAGCAAGCGAGTATTGGTGGTGAGTGTTCCAAGCAGATATAGTCAGTGAGTATAGCAGACAGGGAAGGCTGGCGAATATCAATGGCGATATTTGTCGACACAATGTGCGAACAGTAGCATGTCAAAATGCAAACAATGAACGTTGTCTGTGCCCCACGTCTTCCACTACATTGCTGGTTGGCAACGGATGACTCATCGATTCCACCCCTATTGCCTACACCCACATCCTTCTTTAACCATGCATACAACTTTGGTCCCGTTGATTATTGTCTCTTCTATCTACTCAGTCCTTGAGCTCCTAGGGTTTCCTGTCCCTTGCCTATGAGTGTGGAAGAGTGGAAGAAGACTTAAGGTTCAGCAAGCTCTCGACATTGACTATTGCTTTGGTATCGCTCACTAGTGATTGGGCCTAATGTGCCTGTAGCTTACTTAGGGGTTTTTCTTTTGGCTTTCTTTCTTTCTTTCTTTTCTTTTATTTCTTTTCTTTTCTTTTCTTTTAGGGTTCCCCTCTCTTGTTATTTTTCCATAGATGCCTGTCCATCACTGTCTTCTCGGACTTATGCTTTGACAGCACACGTACTCGTTAATTTTCTCACCTCCATTTTGAATACTCACTCATCACTATTTTCTCAAACTTATACTATAATGACGTACCCTACTTTTCGTGCACTCCCTTCTTTTAGGTACTTTCTAAGTTTAGTATTTTGGTGTGTTCATCCATCACTATCTTCTCAGACTTATGCTAGGATGCCATGCTATACAAGGTGAGTGACTTTTATGATATGCCTAAGCTCTAAACCTACTTTGCTCTTGTCTCCCGTGCAGGGTGTATGTGAGTATAGGACAAGGTTTGGGTTTTCTTATTCGCTCAACTTCCTTTCTATGTAGGAGATAATTTTCTTCCTTAGTTGGTACTAGGTCTTAGGCTCTCTTTGGATTTTGACATATTGATCAAGGGTATACTTCTAGAGTACATGTAACTTCCACAGATCTGAAGTTATCTTCAGGTTATCCTATCCAATTGGTGGACCTTCCCTAGATGTTACATCCTCTACTTATGGACCCTGAATAATATTTTGGCAAGTCTGCTTAATGCCATAAGGTGTCAAGTGTGACCTACACTCATCAATCATTATTATTTTTTATTAGCATTTAAAGAAAATAAAATAAATAAAGGAAATGACAAAAGAAGAAATTACTATCTTATTTACATGCTTTTTGCAATGGATAAAACAACTTCGTTGGGCTCGGTTGAGTTACGTACCCCCTTTCCAGATGAAGGGATGTACCTGTGAGCGGCTATAGGAGTCTGCCCTTAGCGTAGAGGATTGAAGTGATAATAGCACATCTGTTCATTTTTCCTTCGGTTTGCGCCCAACCTCTTGTAAGGTGCCCTTGGTGGCTTGGTTTAGCCTCGTAGATTCTACCGGACTGATTTTTTTCCAATTTCTTCTCGACTGATGTAATCTTTGATGTCCCTGGTGAGCCTGCTTCCTTTTGTCGATTTGGTGGCTTGTGTGGAGGCTCATCCTTTACACGTATTGCTTGAGGATGGTGACAGAGGGAGTTGATTGCAGCCTCCAGGTCATACTAGTTTGAATCCATGTGTCCATTGTACATGGGCGACATGTTAGCATCTCCCCCTATCATGTCTTGGAACATCTAAGAACCCAGTCCTTCCTCATATCAGGGGTCGTAGTCAGACCATTCCTCAAGAGACTCTTCGTTGTATCACTTTGGTGGGGACCTTTCTTTGTCTAGCTTAGGTGGCACGGGTTCCCATTCCACTTTGGAGTCTATCTAGTGGTTGGCCATGACAATGATCACCTCCCTTTGGTGTTTGAATTTGAGTAGCTGATGTACCAGGGACGCTATTACACCAATCTTTGTTAGCCAAGACCTCCCCAGGATTAGTGGTTGAGCTAGATCCTCGTCTATTACTATAACCATGGTGGTGTTGGTGAGGGGACCTATAGTGACATCCAGCTGAACCGTCCCGATTGCTTCTCTTTGACTTCTATCACGTGCTATGTAGGTGAACCAATGCTAAGTAACCTCAGTTTCTTCAATACCCAGAGATTTTAGGATAGATAGGGAGCAGACACTTTTGCTGGCTCTAGTATCGACGAGTATCTCATGGAGCAAATGACCATTGATGTCTACGTTGATGATCAATGGGCGTGAATGTTCCTCAGGCATGGGCAATTCTACATCCTAGAAGATGATGTTCTCCTCTTTGAACTTCACAATGATCTCTCTTGATAATTCAAATGGATTTCTAGTGCTGAGGAAGACATCAGAGTTGTCATGGTCATCAACTTCCACCTCATCCTGTTGGCTATCCCAAGATTCGTCATCGTCTTGAGTCTCCCCTCCTTAGGTATCTTCCCAAGGCTCATCTGCATCCTTCTTTGGCCATACCTCTTGCACAGGCATTGCTATTGTATCTAGTTCCTCCTTGTCGGTGCTTGGCAGCCCTAGGCTAAGGTCTACTCACACGTGCTGGATGAGTGTCAATTTTGGGGGAGCTGTTGGCTAGGCATCCTTGGCCTCCATGTGGGCTATTGAGTGACTGGGCATAAGGTCGTGGTGGATCTACATCTTAGATTGCTTTGCCCTTAGTCTCTTCATGAGCTTAGTCCACATGATTTCCCCCTGGTCGTTCAGCTCATAGATCATATATTTGATCGTGAAACACTTCTTGAGAGTATGCCCATTCTTTTGGTGATATGAGTAGTACTTGGATAGGTTTGCATTGGGAGTGTTTGGGGTACGCACCAGAGGCTACAAATCTTCACTCTCCACTAGTATTCTGAAAACCTCATGGAGTGGCTCTAGAAGTGGTGGGTAGTCTCACCTTTGAGGTCTGTAATGCTGAGGTGGAGGGACAACGTTGTAGCCCCTTTGCCACTGTTGTTGCCCTTGTTGGGCATACATTGAGTAGTTCAGAGGCTGGTGGTACTGGGATTGCTACTGCTACTATATTGGTTGAGTCTGCCCCTAGCATTGGTACTACAGTTGATAGTGCATGGGTTGCCCTTGGGGTTGAACCAATTACCCCTTCTGTCCTTGTTGAATCGAGACCTGGGCCATGTCACCTGTAATGCCTTCCACTGTGTAGCCAAAGGTCTTCTTCTTACCCCTTTCTTCATACTCCAACACTACAAGAAAAATAGGATATTGCGAGGACATTATTCCTTGCAAAGTCTTTACTGATTCCTCGCTAAGTCATCATTATAAATTTTAACGAGGATTTAGCGAAGACTATTTATCCTCGGAAATAAATAACTCGTTAAATCAATACTGTGAGAACATATCCTCACAATGTGCTCGTTAAATATTAGCGAGGACATTACAAGGAATGATTTCCTCGTAATGTCCTCGTTATATCCTTAGTGTACCCTCGCAATATACTGGGCAAATGCTTACTAAATATGATAAGATTGTATCATCGTTCTAGTTTTAACGAGGAAATAACGAGGAAATAGTAAGAACATTGCGAGAAAATGTCCTCGATACACCCTCACAATTAGCTTACTAAGTGCTTGTTAAATATAACGAAAAGCATTATTTTTTGCGAGGACATGTCCTTACCATGTCCTTACTAACAGTAAAAAAAATAAAATAATACATTACAAAATTGAACCTGCTAAAATTTAGATTTATATACCTAGTAAAATGACATTCAAATACATTCACATGTATATTAAATTACACATATATTACACATATACAAATTTTATAAAAAAAATGTTTCAATTGATCATACAACATAAGATTTTACACATCTAAGTTTTTACAAACAAGTAGCTAATATAACACTGAAATGTCTTAATACATGTCACTAGATATAATACAAGTCAAAACGATATATTACTTATCACTTTCTTTGGGAACCAACTTGCTTTCCTTTACTTTTTGAGGATGATGCATGGATAGAGCGACGACGATGTGTATACTCATCGTAATTCTCCTCATCATCACTTGCCAAATCAACTTCCTGCTCATCCCCATATCTTCTGATTATAAAAAACAAACTTAAAATATGTTATAATGGACAATGATTAAATTATAATATTGAATTCTACATGATAATTTATGTATATCAAAAATTTTAAAACCAAATAAAACTTTACCTTACAAGTCGATCCTCCAAAGCATGTATTTTATCTCTTATTTCATTCCTTATTTCTAAGCGTATGTATGCTCTGAAACCCTCTAATGTAGTCGCCATTTGTGACAACTGAGAATTGAAGTACTCCAGATCAAATGAAATAGAAACTTGAGGAGTAGGACGATATTGCTTAGTAGAAGCCATAAAAGAACCAAAAGTCGTATCGTCTGAGTATTATGGATCCAAACCATCCAAATCTTACTGTCTTGATGAACAACCCATGTTTCTTTCCATTGAAACTTGCTTCCAAAGTTTCTTGTCAAAGGTTGGATGTTCATCGACATTATTGTCTCCATAATTTTTTTGGTACAAAAAGATGTATTTATCCTGTATAAATAAATATAAAAAGTTAGTTAAAGATAATATAAAATATAAGTGTACATTATTAAAGTGACTTTAATTATAACCATGATTACTTACAAATATATCCTTCACACTCTTGGTTGACTAAACATATTCAAACTCATTAGTGTGGGATGAAGTTTACCACTCTGTCAATGTAGATTCCCTACATAGTTTAGTAGCCTATAACAATTAAGACACAAACATTAATAGCTTATTCAAATACTTAATAAAGAGATATCATTCAGATATAGAACAGATAGTTGAAAAAATATCATTCAGTTTAAAATTATTCCTAGTTGACTTCTGCAGGTTACATTTTCTTCCAATGTAAACAATGTGACAACCAAGAACTGATTACGATCACTTTCAGGAACAAGGATTTACCGAGTTGAAAAGATGAAAGTTAACTAAGGATAAAACATTTGTAGAATCTTACCATTCCAAAATTACAAAAAACAAGAAGGAATGTCTATAACAACAATGCAAAAGAAAGAGAAATAAATCAAGATTTTTGAGCAACATTTACAAAAAATCTCAACATGAGAATCACCAACAGAGGAATGAATCCATCAAATTAGAAACGAAAAAGGTACCAAAGCTTATGTGTCCAATTTCTCCACTCAAACGTAGTTAGGAAAAGTGTCACCAAGTTGTACAATGGTAGGATGTTGCAGCTTTAAACAAAATTACTTGTGATACAACAATAAATAAGGCAATCCCAATACCAAAAGCAAGCGTATCTCCCGATTATCCCAGTAAAGAAACCAAGCATACCCACTATGGCTAATTGAAAGCAAGGTTTGAAGATTTAGCAAATGTCTAGCATTCTAGCTGACCCCTGCGTGGGGAGATTGAACTTGTAAATTTTTTCATTGGGATTTCGATAAACTGCATTCTTTTTCTTAGTTGTTGACGATAACGGCTGAAATTATTATTCTTAGAGAAAATGTCCATAAACTGCAATCTTTTCTTAGGTGTTGATGATAACGGCTTAAAATGTGTTTCTAAGAGAGAATGTCCATAAACTACATTCTAATGTTTAAGTTCAGTGATTATTGTATTTGTTGGGTAAATGCAGTATGACATACATATAGAATCTATATTTCTCAATTACATGAATATTCATGCTTGGAATATATAATAAGAAGCTTAGAGTTGAAACTCTAGGCTGTTGTCGTTATATTTTCTAAGAAAGAACTAAAATCAAGTTGAGGTGAGTGTAGTTCTAAAGTTGACCCCGTGCTAGTTCAAACTAGCTTCCCTTATCAATATATGCTCAGTTTCCCTATGAATATGACAGAATATATACAATAATGCATTCATCCCATTATCTGAGTTACAAGCAATTCTATAATCTACATCATGCTCTGTGATACGTGCTATTGACTCCCTCGGAAAAATCATGCATGTGACCATGCTGGACCCGGAGGGAGGCGGGAAGGGAATCACAGCCATGCCGAGATGGCAAAGGCGCAAGGATAAAAGAAAAGAAAAGGGAGTCGCCACCTAGTCTTTTAAGGGAAAGACGAGGAAAACCACAAAAGGATGAATGCATGTGATG